>CAEGAE010070587.1:0-65861 GCA_903067095.1 Girardinus metallicus | reverse complement strand
AGAGTGTACAAGCTTGGAGGAGAAAAAGAGAGAGAGAGAGGGGTTTTTTATATATATATATATATATATATATATATATATATATATATATATATATTCATTGCTTTCCAAATTTCCCTTTGCCTCAGCAATCCAGTCTAACACCTGCCTTCTAATATACAAATGAAACTACATATTTACATATACCTCATGAAAAGACATTAAACCAGACGTTCCTGTATTAGATAAATTAACGCCACTAAAATGAGTTAAAAACTAGAATAATTACAGTGAGGGTTTTTTGGTTTTAGAATTTGTCACTTTTTAAAATTTTACGTTTACAGACACAAAGTTCTCACTTTTTCTTTTAACAATATGAATGTACTGATGATATTACAATGGTTTACTGGCTTCTAATTAATTTACACTGTGGGGGAAAACCCAAAATGTGTGATTCTAAGTTAATGCCAATTCTACCCAACAGTCTTTCTCTCATTAATCTGGTGACAAATATAAATAATTTAGATGAACTTAAATGACCTAAATCAGTAAGAAAAGTTTTTCTTAAATATATTTTGTCCAGTATAAAAAAAAAAAAAATCTGAAAACAAATGCAAGTAGATAAGATGTTTTTCTGTTATTCAGTTTTTCTCTCACTCTTTGCTAAAACTGCAGTGGTGAATTTGGAGAAAAACTTGAGCTAGCATGAAAGCGTCAGCTTGAGCGATGGAACGCGTTGAAAGGGGGAAGTCATGAGCAGCGCGTATACAGACATGATTGACGCTGCTAAGACCCTCCTACTGATCCTGATTGGCTGTTTTTGACCATAACAGCCAGAGGAGCTTGTTTCAGATGATCTGTCTCATATTCTACTGAATCAGAACAGAGTAAAATTTTAACAAATATGATAAATATTTTTTTTATAGAAATTACCTGCTGCAGCTTTAAGTAAACAAAGCAGTGGATATTTTAGTTTTAATTGTCAGTTTTCATGACCCTCAGTCTGTTCCATGCCCCTTCGACTCTCGTCAGTGTCCTTGAATGTGCATTGCTTGTAGGAGTGAGCCTCGTCATTTAGGGGATAAATAGTGAGTGGAGAGACATTTACCCTTCGCTCCTTTCGTCTTTCTCCAATCTAACCTCGTGCGCTCCAGGTCTCAGCTTGCTGGCTCTGAAATGCAACGTGCCATGCATAGCAATGGCCCCTGTCTTCAGATGCTGTTGGCCCATGCAATCCCTCTCAGTCATTCTTCATTACACAAGAGATGGAGAGGCTCATCCTCTCCCATATTGCTCTCACTCCTTTACTTGAAACCGGTATTTAGATGGTCTCATCTCTCTCTTTCTGCCCGGCTTTCATCATGCAAAGGTGTCTAAACCTGAAACGCTCATCGGAATGCTTTAATTTTCTTCCTGCAATAAGCAGTAAGTGAAGGGAGAACGGTGCTGATGTTGCTTTTCTGCAGAGCTGTTTGTTTGCCAGGAGGTTCACCTGTATGTATTGCGAGAATATAGTGTAAGTGAAGGTCTATTTTTCTGGAAACATAAAAAATCCAATAACAACTGTATATATGTTGATCTTTTGTCTATTTTATATGTGTGGGACTAAATCATTTCTAGTAATTTTCATGGTAATTCACCAAAATGCCGCTGAGTTCAGTTCAGTAGCACGATCCATATCATTTATCTGTACGACTACGACAGTCTGCTGTGTCACACACAAGTACACATTTCAGACTCTAGCTACTAAAAATGGAACAAGAATAACAGTGCATTTTCAACCCAGAAACTGTGCTTAGACGGCCGTGCTTAAGGCCACAAGTGCTTCTAATGTTGAAGCACTTGTGCCAATGCCTCAGTGAGGGCTGATGGCGTTCCAAAGTTCCTAGAAGTCACTGAATGTCATCAACTTTTATTCTGTGTTATCAGGGAGGATAACACAGATGGACAAATGCTTAGTAAAAACAAATATCCCAGATATGTTTAGAATTACAAAATAAATTTCTGTATATTTACTCAACCTGCCAAAAAAAACCCAAAAACATTCTGACCCAAAAGACATTTTGGCAGACTTATAAACTTTTTTCTTGATGTTTTTTCAGATTTATTTCATAAAATTACTTTTTTTTATTTTTTTTGCTTAAGTTAGCTATGGTACACTTAGAAGCTTCTATGAAATAGGTAGGATATGATCATTTGTTTACAACATCAATGGACTAAACAGTCAATTGAAATTAAGTAGTTAAGGGGGCAGGATTATGATTTCCAGGCAAATATACCCGTTTTATAGCACAAGTAAGCAACTGTTACCTTCAGTTATAAAAATGCTGTATACGTCAAATACGACTTAAGATATTTAACTTTGCAATTTGATTCTTTGAAACTGGGTCTCTGTCTCTTTATGAAGCTCCTGCTCTTTTCAATGCTCTGCTTTCAGCATGTCATCACAAAATGCTTCTTATTAGACCATTTACAACTATTCTTATGAGTATTGAACTGAGAAATAGTTCATATGAGTTCAACTGGGTGTTTGCTAATTGCTGCTGCTATTCTGAAGGAGCTGAGTGGAGGAGGCACAGCTTCCTTCTTCACAAAAAGCAAACAGAAATTGATGCAGGATTATAGGACTGAACAATAAATCAATAACAATGTACATAGAAAAATGACCAAAATCAATAGCCAATACTGCAATATTCAATATGTAGAATATTGACTGAATCCAGAACCGCACAGCATTCTGGGGTATGTAGGCAGTGAAAAGGCTTTAGCCATTCAACCTCTCAGCTGACGCCACCAACCTTGCTTAGCCAGCTAACTTGCTCGCTCCTTGCTTACCTAGCAACAACCTGCTGGGTAACAAGCAGTTTCAAAGTTGCCCCTCTCCCCCCAGTAACCAAAGGTTGCTAGGTAACCTTTGGTTACTTTACTCCTTTGAGTAACCTTTGCTAGGTTACTCAAAGGTTATCCAACAACCTGTTGAGTAAACTTGTGCAGCAGCAGTTTCAAGTTTTGTCTCATAACTGCTTCAAAAAACAACAGTGTGAAGTGATAACAGTGGCTAAAGCAGGGAATGTAAGGCAATATATCAGATATTTAAAGCAAAAAATTTATCCAAAATTATCAATATCGACTGCTATGAAACCCTTATACCATGATGCGTTTTTCTCAAATGAATTAGAGGATTTCTCTTGTCTTTGGCAAATGTGCCTAACAAACACTCTTCGACAATGGGTTTAGAACAAGTTATTTCTCCTGCTAGCACCAGACACATGTTTGTTTTGGTTGCGTTTGAATGCCCTCCATTCAGAGCTCACTTCAACCAAACCCAGACGTAGGTCTTAACACTGAACAGAGCTCGCTGTTTTGGTCCGCATCATAGTTTGATCACATTTACACCCCCCCAAATGCAAAGATTTTATAATCAAATGAATTAGAGTTCGATTAAAGTGGACTGAACAGGACTGGTGTGAATGCATCCTTACCCAAATGACTTTAATACAAATGAATTGTTTATTCAACTCTGTTGGCCCACTTTCAGTGGTTCTTCTCTTTGGCCCAAGGTCAAACTACTTCTGGTAGTTAAATCTGAAAGAATTGGTGATAAGTATGCACTAGTGAAATGACGTGAACTTTGTTCCCATCTGTCATGCGCCACCTCCATATTTATACTAAAGAACCACATTAAAAAACAAGTCAAGATTGCTGGTATTAAAAAAAATTCATGCAAGTGTAACAAGAAAAAGAAACATTAGGACACGATGCTAAAACAGCTAAAAAACATATCCGCACTTTGGTAGCTATTTGAGCAGACATGCTGACAGACAGGCCATAACCACAGATTAATAAAAATATAGTCTTATTTTTAATTCCGTATCCAACACCAAAAATGTTCCCTTTCACTCCGATTTTCGTGAATCTGACAGCTCGCCATACTTAACAGTTGCAACACAACTTCACACAGAAAAGCTGCATTCTATAAATGAATCCATGTGAAAGGCAGTGGTGGGTGTTTGGCTTTGATTTGAGACAGCTGTCCCAGCGCGTTGTGTGACACTGCTTCACTTCTGCTTGTTTAGTTGTTTTTTTCCAGGCCTAAATTGTCACCTCAGGTGGAATTAGATGAATTCAAGCATAATCTGCGATTCAATTTCCAAACCTAATCTTCTCACAAGCGTCTTGAAAAAAACGCAAAAATAAAATGCTTATGACAACTGCTCATGCATTTATGCAATAGATTAAATATTAGGCTGTTACAACAAGTTGACAGTTGTGTCGTAACCTCTCAACAATTTATTCTTTGTCTCTTGAGGCTATAAGTGGCAAAGTGTCTGTAATTGTTTGATAAGTTCTGCCATAAAGAGATTTAGGTGTGCTGGCTGACATGTATTGGATTAGGCTTGAACTGGCTTTGGACTTAACGAACTTAACTTGCCTGCAACGGTTGAAAAGTAAAAGCCAAACTTCACGTTCCCTTAAAAACCAGCCACTCCCTTTTTGGCCTTGATGAGGCTCCATCTATATCCACTTTGAAGGCGTGACGTTGGGGGGTTGCAGTTGTTTTAGCTTGCTCAGTTAGACAGCTGCTATTTAGAACAGCTTTTTATTCTGGGGCTGGAAGTCATCGCCGCCTGGCTTGACAAATAACCCTTGAGCGCTTTACGCATGCCAGTCCAATCCAAGAACACGCGCTTCGGCAGTCCCTTGCTCGCATCTGATAAGACAGTAAGTGGTGAATATTTCTCCCGACAACAAAGTTCGTCAGTCCTTCCCTGCTGGTTTTAGAATCAGATACAGAGGGGCCAGCAGCTGCTTGGTGGCAGATGGATTTTAAACAAGAACTGGGCGGTGAGCTTTGACTGACAGCCCCTTGGTGTCATTCTCCCCCTCCAACACTTTCTTGCTCTCAGTGATGGCTTAATGGTGTCAACAGGAGAGATAGGGTCCTGACTCCTATATCAGGACAAAATCTTAAGCCCATCACCTTCTCTGTTTGCAGTAATTGCAGGAGCAGTGTGGACTCTGCGGGGGAGAGAAAAAAAAAAGAAGGCAAAGTAAAAGCCAAATCAAAAGGCTCAGCTTCAATCCACTTGACCGAACGGGTCAACGGAAATAAATGACTTTCCTTTGACCGCTTGTACATCCATCTCCTCAATGTCTCCATAGTCCGGAGCCCTATCTTTGTGCACTACTGTTCTATGAAATGAAAACAGACGTTAGTTTTTCATAAATAAAGGCAACCCTCTCTGTCTGTCGGCTCTAGTATCAATAGGAAACCATCCATCTGCCACTCTGTGCACCCTAAAGTCACCTAAAGTTGCCGATTATACCCACAAAGAATGCATGAGAGATCACCCAAGACTTTTTAGTCACAAGGGCTTTCAATGAAGGGAGATTCCTCTACAGATCTCCATCTACACATCTGGCCTTCTCAAGTTTGACGATCCTTGAGTGTGTTGCGCGGACGGATCCATTCCTTTCCCCACCTGAGAAATTCTGAGAAGAGGGTTAAATTGGCACAGGCAGACATGGCAAACCAGATGGCTTTCTTCTCGCCATCGTTTCCTCTCCCATAATGCTTCAGGAGCATGGCACATGGAGCGCACACTACACCGTTTACCCCTGTGGGAAGAAGTAGCTACAGGGTGCTCATTTTGACGGAAAGAACAAGCCAGAGTCTTGCACGGGAGCGCTAATTGTTCACCAGATACCATGTTCCCCCTCCCCTACCACCATCTTGTAGTCCCTTTTTTCTCTTCTGAAGCATTAGAGAACACACGGAGGGGCGTGTGGAAGGAGCCGAACAGGATTTGCATGAAGAGTTAATGATACCTGTCCTTCCTGTTTAGCCACCTGCCTCGTTAGCCACCTTGCAGCCGCTTGCCAATGGACTGAACGACAAACCCGATTGGAGCTTTTCATAATGTCCCCCTTCTTCCTGGCTCCCTCAGTTCTTTATTCTTTTTATTTGCTGCCCAGGTGCCAGATGGAGCCCATCGTCTCTGCTCCACCCCCGGGGCTCTGTCTCTCCCTTTGAGTAGGTAGAGCAAGACCTGCTAACACTCCTGCAGCCAACACACACACAAGCAAGTTTACCTCTTTTTTTTTCTTTGCATAACTTCCCCATCCACACCTGCTTGCAGAGACCCTCTTTTTGATTTTCTCCCCAAATCACAGGAGCATGATCCGCCTGAGTCTCACCGCGGTGATTTAGTGGAACTTTGCTCGACTGCAGTGAACATTTCTCCCTTTCAGCCATGACTCTGCCTCAGGAACATCTATCCGAGGTTATCTCCAGTTTGATGGTAGAGAAGCAAAGCAGTTCTCGTGTTCATTTACTTTGACCAAAACCTGTGCAGTTGCCTGGAGATGTTGCAAGACCAGCTGTCCAGGCAGCAATAAAAGCTCCACTAAAAAGCAGAGTACTTGAAATCACCCGCTGCACCTGTCCTGAAGGTTCGCCTGATGCTTGGGAAGAAAATTCTTTATTTTTGGGCATTTATATAAATACATTGGTGTGCTGAGTAAATTTAATGCGTCTACAAAAGTATTTATACAACATATTCAAATTCTTTTGAATTCCAACAAAACTTTCTTCTTTTGATTAGGTTAAATTTAAACGTATTCAATTTTTATACGGGTGGCCAGACAAGCCCGGTTAAAATTTTAAGGTAAAAATAAAAAAATAAATCATAATAATAATATTAAGTGTATTTTTAATTTTATAAATGTATTTCTTGGGCTTTATATTTATGTCTTGACTGAAGAGAATGACTATGTATGCCAGTGTGGTTGCCAACATTTTTCAAGAAGGGGCAACGGCCTCCATTGGCCGCCTGTTGGGGGCGCCACTGCCCCAACCTCAATTCTAGAGTAGTTCAAATGTCATTTTTTCATTTTCTGTTAAGTGGTAATTATCTACATAATGTGTTATTCTTTGTTACTGAAATAAATTGACTTTTCAATCGAATTTTAACGTATTGAATGGATTTCTAATGTGACTGAGTTGGTGCAGACAAAACTCCATGTATTTCTGCTCTAAAATGCTCTAAACTGTGCACTCCACGGTTTTGAAATGTTTTATTTTTTATTTAAAAAAAACATATATCCACTACCTTCTCAGACGCAAATGATAAATTATGAAACTCTGTGTTTTTCTCCATAACCTAAAACCTCCAAAATTTACATCACGTGTTTGTGGTGGTTAGTGTGACGAATTGCAAAAAAAAAAAAAAAAAAAAAAAGGTTAAAGGATATTTATCATTTGCAAGCCGCTGCATATTTACAGTTTGAAGAATTGCAAATGTCAAAAATACCAAATGTTATTCAGGAAAGAAAGATGCCCGAAACCCATTTGCACGCAGTGAGACATTTACTGTTAAATCGGAATCTGACATTCCTTTTTGCTGTCTGTAGATGGCAGAGGAGAACATGAACAGAGCAAGACCGACAGTGAACAATTTCATTGTTGGTTATTACTATGCAGCTGATAACTGAGCAGAGCAGCTGAGTCATTCTTTCTCTTTCTCTCTTCTTCTCTCTCTCTCTTCTTTTCTAAATGCTCTAAATTATACAAATATGATAAAAAATTCTTCAGTTTAAGCAGTTGTGGTCTGAAGAAAGATAAGCACCGCCCTGGAAGATTTCTCCACCTTCCCTGGTCATACTGAAGGCTGCCTTCATTCAGCGTAATAGGTGAAAGCCAAAGCAAGTGCTGAGGACAACAGCCTGCCATTCATCACTATTTTACCAACACTTGTATGATTACACCAGGTGTCATTGACGAACATAAATCAGGAAACTAAACCCCGGAGGTTATGGAATAAATCAGCAAACATTAGCAAGGTCTCTTCATTTTTTTAGATAATGGAAGACAGGTTTATAATCATCTTACATTCCACCTAATACAGAACCCCTTGGAAAATAAAGCACCGTTTTTTTTAATACTCTCACAAACTTGCCTGGTGATGCTCCTGAGCTGTAAATAATCGCTCCGTGTGCGCACGTCGATATATTTTACCACAGACAGGTCAAAAGGCATTATCCATGCCTTCCACTGCCGCCAAGCAGAGTTGATGCTTCAGGTGTTTGTCTGTGTGTGGGGGTGTGCACGGCCTGGATCTTGTGTACGTGCATCCCAGGATGTTTCTATGTGGTGAAACGCGCCGGCTCTGGCTAGCGCAGGGCCGCAGCGATGTAATTGGCTTTTGGTGGAGAGGTAAACAGGACTGCAGCCATGTGGAGGGCAGCTGAAGGCTGACCTTCAGCAAAGAGCAGACCAGTCGCCGCCTTGGGCGTACTGCTGATCAAACTGTCATCTAACTGCAGCTTTGACTCAGGATGCTGTTATTTATTTATTTATGTATTTATTTATGTATTTATTTATTTATTTATTTATTTTACCTGTTAGACAGAGAGGAGCGGGGTGTGGGGAGGTCCAGTGATCAAGATCCAAGCGTCAATATCCCCATTACTCATCCAGGTCACTTTACAAGTCAGACACCTTCCTCTGCGATGACTGTGTTCTTCCCGCGATCGGGATCATCTGTGTTTCTCCCTCTGATAGGGCTCGGCGGTGTGCTGGTGGAGGTGTGATTGTTACACGTCGGCAGATATGAAAGCAAGCCACCCGCTGAGGGCTTCTAAAAGGTGTCGAAGGCAGGGTGACGTGTTGAATGAGGTTTTTACCTCCCTGAGCGGGAGGAGAGACCTTACTCTCCTGGCCGCAAGCACACCAATGATCACAGCATCTTAGATTTAATACATGCTGTGTTATTGTCATTCCAGGAGGTGCAGTAGTTAGTGTCTTCCTACATAATTCACACCCCTTACAGTTTTTCACATTTTATTTTAATGTAACCACAAACCTCAAATTATTTTATTCAGAGGTTTTTTTTTTTTGGATAGAATAACAAAATGATGGATAACTGTGAAGCATTTAGTCCCACTGAGCCAAAACTCGAAATCTCAACAAATAAGGACAAACAGGACAACTTTTACTTGAACACAAAATAGACTTTTATAGAAGAGTGAAAACAAATATATAAGCAGTCCTGTTTGCAGTTTGACATTAGCCATGTAAAAGACACATCAAAGACATAAGGACTGATTTGACCCACATTGAGCTGTCAGCTAGGACTGAGGTTGCAATTCGACAAAACTCCAAGCAGAAAAAACAAAAACAAAACAAAAAAATACACACACACACACACACCCCCACACACAAATGGAGGGAAAATGTCTGGTCCAAAGAACCTCAACTGTAAGCCTAGTTTACACACTGACTTCCCCCTTCCCACAATCTTAACCCTCCCGCAATTTTAAGAGACAAAGTTTAAGAGCGCTGACCCCACATGCACTTGTGAGGTTTTGTATTGTGTGTGTGGTTTCAGAAACTCATGGTCTGACAGTAAAACCCTCTACCTCCCCAATATTATAGTGTTTTATCAAGTCTGGAGGACCCCGAAGCCATTCACACTGCATTAAGTCATTCACGCCCACTGATGGTGGTGAGCTACAGGATAGCATCCACAGCTGCCCTGGGCAGACCCATGTACCAGACCCATCGGTGCATTTGTCTGGTGACACCATGCACCAGTGTCATCAGACCCTCTGACCACCACCAGAAGGCAAGGTGGGTGAAGTGTCTGGCCCAAGGACACAACAACCAAAAGGCTTGACACACAGGAGGCAACATCGCTCCCCCTCCATTTAATTCCAATGGAACTTGCAGAATGAGGCGACAATCATTTGCTCTCCAAGTGACCAGGGACATTAACGTTTTTAATATTAAAGTGGGATAACAATGTGACACAAGAAGGTCTAAAAACGTTGAACTTTTGTTCCTGCTGCATCCTGTGTGTTGGGTTTCATTCCAGGTGGCGATGGCTTTGGCCTGTCACTATTGTTCATTGCTCCTCGTGTGTTGACCCCATAGGACCTTGAGGTAGGTTTACAATCTGACCTAGAGAACAGTGTTTTTACTACTGGCCTACAGCTAGACTACTACGAATGGCATTTTCAGTAGAAGAGGAAGTGAACATTCACATGCAGGTCCACTGCTGCATAAGAAAGCCACTAAGTATGTCAACAGTAGCCGAGAACTTTATATACATGTACCAGACGAAAGTAGTGAGGAAGAACATAGCAACGTGTGGGTAAGTAATTGTGGTATAAATTGAGAGAACGACCCGCAGCTAGCTACAGGGTGCTCCTGTCAGCATCACTGTGTAAATAGATATTAGGGCTGACCAATATTTCATGAATTTACCATTATCACACTATCTCTGTATGCAATATGAATATTGCAAGAAATGCCTGAACTGCAATTACATACATATGATGCATTCAGGCTCCCTATGGAAGTAATATTTTTTTCTTTAACCCAGCAGAAAACGTATCAGGAGCACATTGAGAGGTCCTGATGAAATCATTGAGAGATTATAGTTAAAATGCTTCATAGCCAAAAGAAGTAGATGCAGCCAGATCATACTTGTTTTTTTTTTTTTTCCAGCTAACCATGTTGTTGAGACTAAAACATGCATCTCTTTTCTGG
This sequence comes from Girardinus metallicus, assembly GCA_903067095.1. Lineage (NCBI taxonomy): Eukaryota > Metazoa > Chordata > Actinopteri > Cyprinodontiformes > Poeciliidae > Girardinus > Girardinus metallicus. The sequence continues at coordinate 55,330 of CAEGAE010070587.1, read as the reverse complement.
TTAAGCTTCTAAACGTCCGGGGTTATGTTTGCAATAAAACCAAAGCAGAAAGACTGTAATATTGTGTAGATGAGTTATACAGTTATGGTGAAATTCACCAACATTATCTTGTATTGGAAGTGTTCCAAATATTATCCAGCCCCAGTAAACATCAACAGTTTATTGTTACCTTTTTTTTTGATAGTAGTTTGTTGTACAGAATTAGGTAAACAAATAATGGTTCATAAAATTTTGAAGCGTTCTCCCATCAGCCACAAAGGCTGGAAAAAGTAGAATTTCTGTTCACCACTACCATGTATCCACTCAAATGCACATTGCTCTCGCCTCATAACCATCTGGTTTGTTATACTGTATTAATGGGAGGCAATAATGGCCCCTATGCCAGGTTTACAATGGCACTTTGTGATGGATGTTGGAGACTTTAATTGGGAATAACAAGCCTGTTATTGGGGCATCACTACCTTATAATATAACTGAAATGGCTGCAAACACACAAACACACACACCGGCACTGGAAACTAGAGGACGTGGCGGACCGGTGTTATTGAGAAAATGCTGTTATCATGATTATGAAGCACTGCCAGCTGCGTCACTGCTTCCCTCCCCTGTCCTGGGCAGACTCTTCTGATAAATACAAAGAGCAGTGAAGTGAAGTGTGCTTGATTAGCCTCAGCTAAGATGGCCGGCGCTGTACGCTGATGACTTTCTTCCACTCAATCTTAATTAGCGAGTGGAGATGCTTCCGCAGGTTTGATGAGGTCAAAGCCATTAATTTTCCAGCTCAGCGGGGACCTTTCCCACATCTCCTTTTTTCTTTTTTTTTTTTGTATTGACACTTGGGGATAATCATATCTGTGACCTCTCTCTTGCTCGGCTACGCCTCTTGCCTCTCGCCGGGCGGCACAGCGGCCGCTCTCGCCTGAACTGTGAGGAAATCGACGCTCTCCAATACCTCCGGCTAAACCCGGGGAAAAGATGAAGAGAATCAGTCCAATCTCAAGTTTCCCCCTGAAACAGAAGGAGAGAGAATGTGAAGGCGTTTTGGCTAATGCAGTCACCGACAGATAAAGGTGTTGGACACAACAGCTCATACGTTGCGTAGCTACTTTTGTTCCTGACGCATCAGCCGTGACACACTGATTGCCAGGATGATAAATGGCGGCACTGGGAGAATTTCCCAGAGCGGATAATGCAACAACACAAAAGAATGAACTGTTTGTAGTACAACTGGTGTTTCTGCAGTCGGGATATTTTGACTGACATGATAACAAGCTCATTTTAGTTTCATTCAAGCTAAAGAATTTAGTTGCTTGTTTAAGCAAAGTAGGAGTCGTCTTCTGAAATATATACATGAATATTTGGAAGCATTCAATTCAATTCAAGTTTAATTAAGAATAGTACATTAGATAGTGTTAAATGTTGAAAATAAAGCAACCATTGTTTTGCACGTTGGTTTTCTAGCTAGATACCAATTTGCAAACCCGGTCCTTGGTTGGACCTTTTTTTTTTTAAGAAGGTGAAATTAAAAATGAAGCTTCCCAACACATACAGAAGCTTGCGCTGAATTTCTGTGGCTAATGACAAGAAAAACATGAATATATGTATAAAAAAAATCTAATTGTCCACAACAAAGTAGGTTGACATCATGTTGACTTATTTGCTTTTGTTTTAGCCATTGAGAATGTAGAGTCTTTAACCAGTCAAAGACAATGTAGTTTGAATTCAGAAGCATTTTATTTTCATTTGAAAGCTTGGAAATGGTTTTATGAAAAAGAAGTTTTCCTTATTTGACCTTTTAACATTAAGGTGCTTTTACACCAGAAACATCAGAAGGACTCAGAAGTTACTGCTGCAACTGAACAATGTCATGCAGTTACAGAGGTACTTAGTTGGGGGGCGCTAATCACAGAAAGCTGCCTGGAATTGGCAGGAGTGACATACCCAGCCTGTTGGGTTGTGGACATGAGATGAATGCTACAACACAGAACAAGTCGGTGCAGAGGACAAGACTAGTATCTGCAGTTGTGGCTTGGTTGTAAAGATAACAAGCGAGGTTCTGTGAGGATTTGAAAAGTTTCAGATCACAGACCGTATCTGTTCTTGAATTGCCAGTGTAAGAGATGTAACTTCCTCTCCTTGGTTTGCCGACTAGGCCGTTGCACTTCCACTGTTGGGAGAAAGGAACGAAGTTCAACTGGAAGCAAATGGTTTTCAGGCAAACTTGTGTGCATATGGAAGTAGTTTATTGAGATCTGTTTTCAATTACGTCCACAGATGGACCTTTAATTTAGATTACCAACCTGTCATAACCTACAAATCCATGACATATCTGCTTTCTGTTTTCTATCTAGATTATTTAATGGAATAAAATCTTGATCAGTAGATGTCTGATGTTGAAAAAAGCAATAATCATAAAAAATTTTTTTTCTCATGTTTAGAAAATAGGTACAGAAATAATATAGATATTTTTTTTATGATTTGTTTTAGAAAATGGACACTGCCCACAAGAAGAAATGTAAGTTAATTGAAAAAAAAAAAAAAAGCAGAGGTATTAATAACCATATAATTTGTTATGCCTGCTTAATTTCTACAATTATAACGATGCCATCTGGGAAGCAATATGTCCATTCTAAAATGTTAAAAGTGAAGCAGCTAGCACATAATTTTCTTCAATCATTTGCATCTTTACCCAAGTTAATAAATAATAAATAAATGTAATAAATATTCTAATTCATAGCACATGATGACTTTCTTGATAATCAGGTCCAATGTTAGAAGTTTACTACCATTAAACTGCTATAAGTTAGAGTATTTCAACAGCTAAATGCCAAATGAACATCAACAAACAACTTTTAACGGCTGAAAACTTGTGAACATATTTTGCAGTTCAGTGTAAACATCCACATGGAATCCTGGAGGCAAGATTCCCATCCTTTCAGACTTTTGGCTGGCCCAGATGCATTTAATATTAAGGTTGCTGACAAACAAATTTTATAATGGGATCAACGAATGTTTAGAGTTTGTCTAAACGTAGCAAAATGAGTGAAAATGAGAGATGTGGCCACTTTTTCTGCCGTAGCTCCATGACTGCATCTCGATGGGTTGATAAATTTAGATCTCCACCCCTAACAGCTACATGGATATTGTAAAAAGTTGACATTTGCAAATGTTTCTAAAACAGCCCAATTGTTAACCAGTTTATGTGAAGCATCGTGTGTTATAGGAATAGGTTGTGCAAACATGACAGGAGTTGATGTTAATGATTCGATTCACATAAGATACGGTATCAGATACATCAACACACATGACGGTGTAAGGAACACTGTGACCTTGGCTTGAAATATTACATTTTGTGACCAATTCTTCTATTTATTTATGAGTCCAAACTACGTAATCAGGATTTTATTGTCTATGTATGTATGTTTGTCTTTGTATTGTAAAGTAGGCCTGTCACAATAAGCAATAAATCAATTGTTTGCATGATAAATTAAAACAAGCTCAATAATTTTCATTTGCATGGTTTATTGTTTTTCTCTTTCTCTTCTTAACAAAACTGGTCTTCAGTCTGGAGCTTTGTTCTCAACTGGCCCTTTTTTGACATACGATATTGTTTAGAGGGAAATCGTTATTCATTTTATTTTATGTTTCTGGTTTTTTTTTTTTTTTTTTTTTTGTTTTAGATATGCAGTTCCAGCATTAAATGTTCATTAGAATTTAAAGTTTATTGATATTTGAGAATGTGTTCTTGTCATTACCATTACAGTACTTGAAAATGGTCTCAAAACAACAATATTATCGTTTTTTTAAATAATTTCCAAGACGATTTATCGTTCAGCAAAAACATATTATTGTGACATGCTTATTATCGTGCCTATAAAGCTTGATGAAGAAGGTTGGTGCTGACTCTGTTCTGGTTCTGTTCTGGTTCTGTTTGGGGACGACTGTGGAAAATTTGGAGAAGATGATGCAAAGAAGGATTCTTCATAAAATCAAGAAAATGATGGACAATCCTGACCATTCTCTCTTTAAGAGCATCCTAGAAAAACAATGTGTCTTCAGTCAGAGGCTTCTTCAACTTTGATGTAATACAGACTGCTACAGGAGATCCTTCCTGCCCACTGCCATCACCATCTACAATAACTCTTTGAAGAATTTTGAATTAATATGAGTTATAACAACATTCAACTTTCCTGTGGGGTCAATAAAGTATTTTTGAATCCGAAGGAGATGATCAATATCACAAAGCCGGTGCAGATGGAATAATGTCGATGAGTTAGGTACTTCACGCTGTAAATGAAATTTCCCACTGTGCAGTGCTTGTATTAAACTTTCAAAGGACTGTATTCATTTTTAAAATGTGTAATTTTCCTATTAATTCAATATTTATTACTGTAAAATACCATGAACTATTAATAACACAAATTCCCATTTTCATATTGAAGCTAAGCTGGTTTTTATTGCGGCCAAAGTGTGTGTCGTTTAAATCACATCTCCAGCTCAGTGGGAGACCCGGACTGTCAAAACCTCAACATGCAGCGTAATCAGTGTGGTGACATAATGAGGACATGACATATTCTCGTGTATTTAAGAGTATAAAAGTGATAGTTTATCAATGTCAGAATATGCAAGGGGTGTGAGTGAACTTCCAAATGTCAGTGGCTCCAGATCAGAGTGATTAATTACAGCGTTCAGACACACGGAGGCCTTCCGGCGAGGAGAAACACGAGCAAAGACAAAACACAAGCGAGATAAAATGTGTTGAACATGAGGAGCTGTGATACAGTAAAGCCAAAATGCCTGCCTTGGAAAAGATGAATTAAAGTGGAATCCTTTATCATACATATTCTAGCGGCAGACATCAGAGAATCGCCGCCTGGTATTTTTCTCTCATTTCTCTAAGGGACACATACCTGAATGCCACTGCAGTCCTGTATCTCTATCTGGCGTTGGCTAAGGGTCTCCTGGGCGGACGTCTCCCCTGGAGGAGGGTCGGTGCGGAGGGACAGCTTGATGGAGTGGCACAGGGTGGTGGGGAGACAGCCCGCACAGCCAGGGGGCGCTGGACTGTGACATATGGCGGCGGCAGCAACAGGCCCGCTCACAGGAAACCTATTACCGGGGTCCGCAGCTCAGCTGTACAGAAAGGCAAACAGAGTGTTGCTACTGGCAGTCTGATCTAACACCTTCACTGATACATACACTCCCTGTATTAGTAATATTGTGCTCATACAAAGTGACATCTAAACAAAGATTGTGATATGAGCTCAGGGCTGATGTATTGGGGAATACAGAGCTTTCCAAAAGTATTCACACCCCAATGTTTTTTTTTTTTTTTTGCATTTTAGCATATTCCCATTGGAAACTTTAATGTAGTGTTTTATTGGGATTCTATGTAAAAGACAAGTGTAAAGTAGTATATAAGTGTGGATGGAATGTCTTCAAAACATTAAGAAGTTTGTTTTGTCAGCAGATCTGAAAAGTGTGGCATGCAATGGAAATCTCTTTGGCAACACTTTGTAGAGTAACTCAATGCTGCAAGTAGAGTTGGAGTTTTTCGAGGTATGTCTCTAGAAGGTTTACAGTTAGACTGAGTTTTTTTTTTTTCAAAACTTTCTTTGCACATTTTGCGCAGGCTGAGTCAGATTGAATGTAGAGTGACTCCATCCTGGTTTTGATTAAAGCAAGGATAGAATTTGATATATTGTTCCCTTCCTTTGATCCTTTGAACTGATGTGCTGATGGTAGTCAAGCAATTGCTACAATACCAGAAGTGGCAGTGGTTTGCCGCTTTTGCAGCTTCTAACAGGTTTCCCTCTATAGTTGACATCAGATGTTTGCATACACCAGCTAAAGGGACACCTCCCCCTATTTGTGGTGATGGAATCACATCTGAACGTTCTGAGACACATGAAGACGATTATAAAGTTCTTCTATCACCTGAAGAACATTTCCAGGGTTAAAGGAGTAATGCCATCAAGAGCTAGAGAAACTAAGAGCTGCTGTTGTGTTTTCAACCTTCCAGAACCAGAACCAGAACCAGATCTCCTGGTTCTGGTTCTGCTCAGCATCCCCAGAACCAGAACCAAACATGGAGAAGCAGTTCAGCTTCTATGCACCGCAAATCTGGAACAAACTTCCAGAAAACTGCAAAACAGCCGAAACACTGAGTTCCATTAAATGTAGACTAAAGACTCACCTGTTATTAATAATTAATATTTCATATAATTCTGGTCTGGATTACAACTTTTCATTATTTCGCTTAATTCTGCCACTGTAATGTAATGTTTCTTTTTTGTTAATTGAGTTATGTTTTTTATGACCCACAGCACTTTGAACTTCTTTGTTGCTGAAATAAACTCGACCAGACTTGACTTCAACAAAGGCCAGAGCGAGTAAGTTTTACCTGTCAGTGGATTCTCTTACCTGAGTTTTGTGAGTTTGCAGCTGTACTTCCATTTCCTTTCCATTATCATGTGATGGACTGAACGGAGCTTTGTGACATGTTTAATACTTTCAACATTATTCTATAACCTAAAGCATTATTTTTTGCTTTAAACTTCTCCGATGTTTTGCTGCTTGGTTTTTGTGATGCTGTTTGTTCACTAGTTTTTTAGGACTACCAGAGAACAAGCGAGAGACTTTAGCCCTGATTAGTTTAATCAACATTAAACAACATTATTATTAGCTGACAATTCTCACAAGTTGATTTCCATCAGTCTGCCAACTTCCGACTGTAAGACTACGGCCTGCTGTGTGAGACATACATATGTACATAGACCCTTCGAATATCAAAGCAGATTAGCATGTGTTCATCTTGCGCTTTAAGGAATTCAGGCACTGGATCCGAGGATTTTTGAATTATGGGAACTTTGAAATCTCTGCACTGGTATGGTAATCCAAAATCCAAAGGACTGCTAAAGTATGTGAATGAAAGCACGCTTGAAGTAATTATGACAGAGTACAATGCTGTTTTGCTTCCAAGCACACATACACAGTATGGGGAAAGCAAAAAAAAAAAATCATGTTTGGCTGCCCTCATGTGGATTTGAAAAACATCAATGGATTATCATAAATTTGTTTTATGGGGAAAAGGCGTTAGGAATCGAAGAATGTGAAAAAGAGATTATTACAATCTCTGAGTGTCTGGGGATTTCTCACATCACTGTTTCTATTTTTCTTCTAGAGAGAGATGTGAGGAATGAATTGAAGTGTCAGGGAGGGCAAAGGAGGGATTCTCTGCAGAAAAAGTCCCTCTGATGTCGGAACAGTGGTTAATAAGAAATAGCCTCGCTACATGCCAAATGAAAATAAGGAGGGTGTCAAAAGGCTATTCTTCACCCACACAGCATTAACATCATTTAAGATAAGGCCTGTTGAAATCATACAGACACCATCTAAAGGGAAGTCAGCACTTCCCTGGGTTTGCAGCTCCAAATCAACAAAGTAACCAAAAGGACAACTGAACCAAGCAAGAATTTCAGTCGTAAACATAAATGATCTGGATGATTTATTTAACACAAAAACAACTGTTTTTACAATGCTCCTGCTAAAACAACATCATACTGTATATTGATAATTGCAGGTATTATTTTAATGTTCATTTTGTTACCTTGGTGTGAAACACAAACAGAGCGAGCAAGAGAACTCAGGGTGAGTGTTGAGTGTCACTCAGTTTAAAATAAGAATCAACGCTGTCATGTTGATAGTAATAATAATAATGTTTATTATTGGAAATTTTAGCTTCACACGTTAAAAGCAGTCCCGATACATAATAATAACAACATTTGCTACAAAGTCTCAAATTTACAAATAAACAAGCACAACTTCAGATCTGAGTGATGATTTCTTCTTGCAAATTTCATTTAGTTTTTGTGTCTGTTCAGTTAGTCTTAATGTCTTTATTTGACTTGTTTTTATCGCAATAAAAAAAAAAACAGTAATATTTTTGTGTTTGGGATGAATGAGTTCTTTTGCTTTGTTGCTAAACACGTGATTTTCTCAGCAATTTTATTAAATTCCAAAAATAAACCTTGTATATTAATATTTATCACATAGAGACCATAATATGCTTGGTTATTTCCAGACAAGGCACATGTGTTAAAAGTTAAAAGAACCTTCAATAAAATTCTTGTACACAGTGTCCACCATTCTTCCATTTAGGTTGTATCTGTTTTCTATCTTTGGTTGCATCTAATTTCCTAATTTTACGATGATCTGTGTTGGCTGAAAAACACAAAATCCTATCAGTAATATGTGCTCATGATTTATTTAGGACTGCATTCTTCTGCTATATATATATATATATATATATATATATATATATATTAAGAAAAATTTAATTCATTATTTAAGTTAAATAATTAACTTATTATTTAAGTCAGCAAAAACAGTGAAACATTTCTGACTGAATGTAAGACTGCCTCAGAGAGCTATGTGTGTTTTGGGGCAAACAGCGTTGTGGCATGTGGTGTAATGTGCTGCACTCAGTGTTGCCTGATTGGGCGAAACTGGACCTTTTTTTGATCATGTTAGGCTTGAAAAAAGCAGCTTTGGGTGGGTTGTTAAAATAGAGAGTTTAATAAAGTGCTGTGTCACCGCACTCATTTTATTAGTTCATCTATTTTGAGACGTCTCAAACCTGTTGTACTTGACATTGTCCGTGATTAATAGTCACTGCTAATCTAGTGTCACTTTTTAGCAGGATCGTAAAACAGAAATTCCAGTGCAACTTCATGATTTAAAAGAAGATGGTGCCACAAAAAAAAAAAAAAAACACGTGTCACCTTTTCCTAAAGAGTCAAGAGCTTTCTGTGGAGGAGTTTTTCCTAGATCCTCCTGGGACATTAGTCCTTTAATCCTATAGATGTTTTTCAGGTGATAGAAGGCCGACTTTGTAACTGTCTTTATGTGTCTCTGAATATTCAGGCCTGAGTTAGTGTTGATTTGGTGCAAGCAGCATGTGGCATTATGTTATCACAACCATCTAGCAACACATACAAGAATGGGTGTTTAAAGTACGTACATCTACTAAATGGACTTTTGAATCATTCAGCTACCCGATGGTCTACTGTTTACCCAACCCTTAGCATGCTAACTGTCCTTTCAAAAGAGCATTACCAAATAACAGAGATGGATGATACACTTTAGTATGGAATGCAATATTCATTGTGAAAGATTGACTCCTTATATTGTGTCAATCTTTTGTTTTAATAATTGTTGGAAGACATACCATAGGAAAACATTACATCACCTTCCTATACATTAAAACACTGTAGCATGCACAGTGTGATCAGCACAAATGAAAGGGTTCTACAGAGGTTTTTGGTCATCAAAATCTACCGCCACATTCCACAGCAGCTCTCAGAATGTCATGAATACCTAAAATATTCAGTACAGCTACAAACATGCTATGACTTACATGTTGTAGCAGAGAACAATTCTAGCATGACTAATCGCACACCACACTGTGCTAACAGTGAAGCCTACAGCATCACTCAAAGAAATTATTTGACCAATTGGAGGAACTCAAGATTGTTGAAATTTTATTTCCAAAGGGTAGTTAATTTTTCTACGTGAAAAAATGAAGAAAATGAGACGGTGCCATCATAAGAAATTGAGTTACCCAGTCATGCCACAACACACTAAAAAAGACATCATAAGATACATGACATAGATGGGAAACGGTGTGACAACAGCTACAAAGTGTAGAGTCTCAAGACTTCTAATCATTTGTGAATTCACATATTAAAGGGCTCAGCTTACAGTCCGACGTTTAAATCTATTTATTTGGAGCCTTTTATTAAAGGAAAATTGGCAACACAAAACACAGATTACTGCTTGTTAACGTCTGCTCCGATCTTGGCTCAAAGGGTGTGTGAGGATGCCATGTCTGGTTGGGTGCCATCAAACATTAAAGGTAGAGAGCAAATGTTTTTTATGTTCATCCTTGTGACAGTGGGGGTTATTTGGGTTATTGCTACACACAATCGGTGTGTTTTTGTAAGCTGCTTTTATGTTTGTGTGTGTGTGAGAGTGTGTTTTAGCATTTCTCACCACGCAAGACCTAGAAGACTGGTGCTGTTTGGTAAATGTGACTGGCCACGACAAAGCCATGAACACCTCTACTTTGGCATTTTGAGTTATTTACAGATTGTGAAAGTGTGGAGTTTAAGTTTCCACTGATGTCAAACGCATGGAAATAAAAAAAAAAAAGTTATTTATTACCAAGTGTTATGTACAATAATATTATTTAGGGCTATTTGTAATTTAGAAGCACAATTAAAGAAAAATAGATTTGCGTTGCTTTAACAGAAACAAGAAATCATTTTCTGCACCAAAAGCAGAGCATCATTCATTACCAAGACAGTTCTAAGTAACCGGAATGATTCCTACCACCCAACCATTCAAAGGAATCCAGTCACTAGTGAACATCAACACTCAGCAGCTGTGACTCAGCTTCCTCTGATCATATAAAATTCCTGGAGTTGTTTTCTTTCCACCAGTATCCGCAGATTTTCTTTTGAGTGACCCGGTTTTATGCCAGTTTTTCATCATTACTTTTAACACAATTCTGGGGTAAGCTAGCTGTAGTGTCATAAGTCAAATAAACGGTCGTTTACATGTAGTACCTCGCGACCACTAAGGGCCGCCCGAGGGCCACCAATGGTCCAGGGACCACAGTTTGAGAAAGATTGGTTTAGATATAAGGTGTGAATTAAGTTTGGCTAAGATCTCTTTAAGAACTCCTGCTCTTTCTGACTCTCCACTAAGTCATCAGAACATAGCTCCTATATTAACCTTTTAACAAGGTTTTTACCAGTGTTTCATTGAGGAGTGCAGTTCCACCAGGTGTTTGCTAATTGCTGCTGGCTAGTCTGAAAGAGCTGAGTGGAGGAGGGCTGCTCTTTGAGGCAGAAGCTGCAGCTGTTAAGAGGAGCTGCGTCCTGAAGGTGGCGCTAGCTTCACCCAGGTGTTTTGCACAGCTGAATAGTTGCTAAATAGTTCTCAAAGAATCCAGGCAACACTCCAGGTATGTTTTTGATGAGGGAATAAAATTATAACATGATGTAAAGCTGAAAAAGTTGATCTTGCATAATGTTACCCCTTAAAGGCACTGAACTAACTCAAGAAAAAGCTTATAGCTGGATAAAATAAGCCCTAATTATAGTGAGGTTAGTTTGAAAACATAAAAAAAAACTAATCCGAATTAACATGATTCAAAGTTTAAAAATATAACAATTCTACACAGGTTTGCACTAGGACACTCATTGAAAACAGCAAGTTTTCAATGAGTAGGAGCAAGTTGTTAGCTCTTGCAACAACACACCTGAACAAAGACTAGAGTTTAGTTAAATAGATTCCCCTAAGGAGATTTTGACATCTGGAAATCTGGGTTGCACCACAGATGGTTTACATTGGACACTAAGACAGGACAGCATCCCTTTATGGCTATTACAATGGGATCAACAGGAATTTACAAAGTAATCCAAGAATTCCCTGTGAATAACACAAGCCGAACATTATTCTCTGGCTTTCCCTGTTTATTAGAAAATGTCAAAAGAGCAGCATCAATCCACGTCTGTGCAGAAACGATATGTCATTTTTGTCTCCTTCCACATGCATTCATCGTTAAGCTTTCGCGGCTCTTCCTTTCTCTTATTTTATTTTTGTATTTTTTATTTTTCTTTTTTTCTTGAGCATGCGGCTTGAAGCTGTCAGAGCCTGCGCGCTGATAACAACCTGGGGTGGAGAATGACACCTTGAGAGTGACAGATGAAAAGGATCCAAATTCTCCCTGGAGCCAACTGTATAAAGCTGATACAGGCTTCTCCCCACTTCTCTGCCCATAGCAATCCACCACATTAACCTCTTTAAATAGAGGGTCAAACCTTAGTTTAGACGCCAGACCCTTCCCAAAACTCAGAGCAGCAACAAAGAGACGGTGGACGAAAACTGACTAATTGTCTTTCCAACTTGAAGTGTTTTAATCTATCACCACAGACACCGAGTGATAAAGAAGTAGAAGGGCATACAGCGGTGAGTTTGCATGGTAACTGAAAAGGAAAGTGACTCTAGGCAACCACCTTCTGATCAAAGCTCTTAAAGTCTTCTTTAGGAGCCCCCAACTACGATGCTGATAACAAAAATGTGTTTGGTTCCTCACAGATTCGTTCTGTTTTTGCATGTTTCAGATGATCACACATATCTGAATATGAGATAATGACAACCTGAGCAAATACAAAGTGCATTAAAAAAAAAAAAAATGATTCCATGTATTAAAGGACAAACACTTTAAATCACAATGACCTGACCCTATGAAAAAAATCTCCCTAAACCTAATAACAGGTTTGACATTGGAGGGTTTTGAACAGCCTGTTTAGAGTTTTGTCATGGTTTGTCATTTGGACTCAAAAACCTTAATTTGGATGTTTTGTTTGTGCTACTTAGAGGCAGATTTGCTAATGTGCCTCAGTTTTTTGTTCTGCAGTATAATTACTGCTTAAAAGTCTGCAAGGAGACCCAGCTTGGGTCAGTCAGTCAGTCAGCTCCTGAAGCTGCAAAGCAGTTCCAGAGGATTGCACTACCACCATGTTTGATTGTAGGTATGATATTCTCTTTCTTAAAAGCACATATCTTCCCAAATGTTGATTACCTTCTTTCTTTTTTTTTTTTTTTTTACGTATTTGTTTGGATTGCTTTTTTCGACTTTAGAAAATAACAAATCATCATTTAAAAACAACGTTCTGCTTTGGACCGGGACTTCAATTCCTTAAATTTCAATTAATTAATTTCATAGTAATAGAAAGTAATTTTATTTTTCTTCTACATACAAAAGTCCCAAGCTGGAACCTTTTTCCATGTTTCCGGTAAGTCCGTAAATCTGACGCTAACCACAGCAAGCAATTTCTTAGCGTCCTTTTGGTGCACTGGGAGTAAATTTTTCCTTAAAAAAAAAAAAAAAAAACTAAAAAAAACTAAACGATCTGATGGGATACTGGAAGAGTGTGCAAAATGTGCACACTTTTCCCATCTTTGTCCGATGTTACACACAACTTGATGTTCTGAAACGCTCTGACTAGCAAAAACAGAAGAAATCGTTAAGGCGGGAAAATTCTTTCGCCAGAACCAAACTAAGACTCTTGACTAGAGTTGTTGAGGAAGCCTTTCTAGCAGTAAATGTGTATTCCATCTGCGCGCTCCAGAATCAGACTCCTAAGAGGAAAGGTGACTGGACCTGGCGCCGCATACATCCTGTGTCATTCTGATATTTACCCTTACGGTGAAGGACACCGGAAACAAACTCCCCCTCATCCCTTCAATTAAGTGTAAGCAGCTCTTTGGTTGAGGACAACGCTGGACTGGCTTTTATGAAGGTTGCTGACATTATAAGCGACGTGGATTTCCTACTCCTTGAGGTTGAACTCGAGGAAAAGGTAAAGGTTGGGTGACTCACACGCTGATGCGGAGATTATAGATCGCTCCCCCGGGACAAGTGTTCCCCACCCCCATGTACTCTGGGCTCCGCTTCTTCCGTCTCTTAGTTTTGCTTTGCTCTCGTGTCTTCCCAGAGCGAGGTCCCATGCTGTGCGGCAGATTGAAGACGCTGCGTTTGGAAATCAACTGCTTGGCTAGGTAATTTGGCTAATGGACTAATCTCAGCTAAACTTTTGTAAATGAGGGTTTTATGAGGTGACTCTGAGAAAGAAACATTTCGCCAATGTCATGGATGATAAACATGCAATTGAGCAATCACATTGAGATGAAAGCCGTACTGGAGCTGTAGGGGAATGGAACTCTGCGTCCTCATATCTCCCCATGGTAATGGTGTCTCGATCTATTATATCCATGTGCAATCTCAATTGGATTTTTTTTTTAGACCCACTAAATCACAGAAATGACTGCATATTGTGTCTGGTGATGGAGGGTACTTGAAACTTCTTAACTTTGTTGCGATATCTTAATTGTAAGGAACATTTCATTTCAGGGATAATAAGTTCCATTACCATTTTTCAGTTATCCTCAGCTCAAAATTGCTAAAGAAAATGTCTATACTGGAACTTTTTCTTTCTTCTATTTTTTTTTTTTTTTTTGCTATTTAAAATGAACCAGAAACATTTGTCATACACCCAGGCTTGGTAATTTTGGGAAAACCAATTTTGCATACTTTGCCATTTTCTTCTCCACAGTAAGCCTCAGCATAATAATAAAAAAGCAGGTTCTAAAATAACATTTTGACTACCTTACACCATTAGTCTGCCATCCTCAGCTTATTGGAGGCTGGAAAGCTTTGTCACATAGGAGCCTTACAAATGACCCATATTTGCAGGAATGAAATTATTACTTTTCTCTTTTTTTGGTATTTAAATAAAAAAATAAAAATGCAAATGATGCCAAACATGCTGCCAGCCATTCACCTAATGATTTAAAAGCTCCAGCTTTGATCAAGGCGTTTTTTTTTTTTTTTTGTCTGTCTTTCTTTCTTTCTTGTGAGTACATCTCGGTCGCTTTTCTCATTCCCAGTATATCAGTCATTTTCACTTGTCTCTCTCTGAAGTGATAAAATCACAGACCTCATTTGGAGATTTAAATGAATCCCATCAACCAATCATTGGCAGACAAGAGAAATGGGCAAGCAAGCTGAGGCAGATTCAGAGAGTTCCATCTGACTTTAATTTAACACAGAGACATTACTAAAGTTAATGACTGCGTCTTCGCCTGAGCTGTGCTCTTTGCATCTGTATTTTGGTATTATGACTATCATAGCTCCGCGCCCCAAAGCCTTGAGCCGGCGGGGCGGCCCGCAGCTGCACCGTAGCCGACTGGAAACCCTTATTGTGTCCTTCCTCCCCTAAGCTCAGAAAAGCAATTTCAAGCAGTGACATAAACTTTGATGCCGACGTGGCCGCCGAATGAACCGTCATACAGACAATATGTCGGTTCTGATTAAGCCTAACCGTCGGTGTGATGAAGGAGGACGGGGGTCCGGCCGAGGTCTCTCGCACCACATCTGCTCAAAGGAACTCCAAATTGTCTCACCCTGGAGGTCAAAAGCAGTCTGGATGCAAAAATCTTCACACAAACAGACACGCGCGAGCATCTTGTTTGCCTGCTGACGGTGGATATTGCGGATCCGTGTCCGGTCCTGAAGCGGAGAGCCAGTGATTGGCAGGTAAATGGCCGCTCTGTTTACAACGTGGCTGTCGGACTGCAGAGCCCGCACTGTCCTTGACCCACAGCTCTACCTGAGGCGCATACAGTCGGATTAAACGCCCTTCCCATCGAGGACACCCAGAGGACTCGACCCTTTTGGTTTCCGCTGCAGTGATAACCCTATATTTCATCGACACAAACAGCTCAAAGATAATAGAGAGGAACAGTTGATGTGCTACAGATGTTTTTCTTTTTTTCGCTATTGTGCTGCTGGCGTCCGTATTTTTCTTGATTTATAGCTTAAACTACCGAAGTCTTGTTTGCCTATTTGTCAAATAAGAGGTTTATCTTTGAGCACTCTATAGATAATTCATTTGACAGTATAACATAAAAGGCTTGTGTTTCTACTGGTGACTCAAGAGTTTGATGTGAGCTTTTTAAAAATGAGCCACAGGCTGTTTATGTTGGGAAATGTGTTTTTCTTGGTGTGCTGCGGTGCTGCGAGTGTCCTCTCTTGGTTATTTCCCGCAAGAGTTCAAATTCCTGTGCAGTCCTGCAGGCTGGAAGAAGTGGGGGAGCCCACAGATTGACAGAATGGAGAACGGCGCCTGGAGGAGGCCGCAGCGTGTGTGTTTGGAGCAGAGCGTGCGGGTGGACGCACTGTGTGTTCTAGGAGCTTTTCTCCTGCAGGTGGTTCTCTGATGGCGACTAGAAAGTTTACTTCCACCAAACCCCCTGGAGTCTAATAAGCTCTGGAAAAGTTTTATACCTATGTTACGGTGGCCCTTCTATCTTCGTACCCGCAAACGTTTCAAGTTGTGGGAAGTCTGTCCATAAGTATGTTAGCTTTCCAAAAAGAGTTCTTATACTCCAGGAATGTTTTTCACATTGTTAAAAGTAAATAATTTGACTTTTTTTATTGGTATTTTGTTTGATAAACGAACACGATCCTCCTGAAAATTGTAAAACAACACAAATAGCATAATGAAGGCCAAGAAACTCAGCCGGGGTTGAGTTTCTCCCTGGAGCCAACTGTATGGAGCTGAATACAGGGTGTCTGTGTATTCTTAACAAGTATTAAAAAGTCATCTATTCATATCTTAGTAGTGAAAATTATGGTTTAATGAGTCACAAAAGTATACAGATATCCAGGGAGCACAAGTGAGCAATAAAGCAAGGAGCTCAGAGACTGGTAGCAAACACCATGAGGGCAAGGTGACGAGACATGACAATCCACGACAAGGATCCGACAGGGAGCAGGGGACACAGGTGGGGTAAAATACACCAGGGACTAATCAAGGTAAACAGGAGACAACACACAGACTCTATTAATTGAAAAAACACACTCAAAATCCAAATCCTCACAGTTTGCTTTAAATCAGCTAATCACAAGTGTTAAATTTTGTTGTAACAGGACTATTACAGCAGATTTGTTTGTTTGGAGGAAAACGGTACTGGAAGTAGAGTCAACTGAGCAAGTCAATTTAATCTCGTATGTTCTAAGGAGTGCTTTTTATTTGGTGGATTTTTCCGTTAGGCAAAAGCTTGAGTTGTGCGCAGACATTTTCATTACGTTCTGTGACTCGAGGCGATTCAGGCTACCAGAAAATAGCTGCTTATGGCCAACAGTCTTGCCAGCTAGTGAACAATCTTAAAAGTTAGCTAACTAAAAGTGCAAATTTCTTAACTTTTGGATGAATTTCGTTCATTTTCACCATTGTCTCACTACTGTTGCCAACTAATACAAGGCTAGGTGTATTCTGGGTGTTAAGGCTGTAGAGAACCATATTCTGTGTGAGAAGCACAATGCTGCTGCCAAAAGCGACAAACAGACCCCAGAAATGTCAGCTTTTGCTCAACTACAGCCAATGAATAGTTTAGATCCAAGCATAGGTAGAATGGCCTAGTCAAAGTCTTAACCTAAATCCACATGTTCACAGATCTAGATAAAACTTTTTTTCTTCTTACTAAGAAAAGATGTGCAAAGCTGACAGTGACATATGGGAGAGGGATACTGGGGAAAAAGTCCTGTATACACCCGACCCCAACCCCACACCAGCGCACCCCACCCACCATAGCTGGAAAACACCTGCAGTTAAGGTCACAGACCCTCCCTCCTGCGTTGCAGCATCAAAGATCTCTCTCCACCCTCCTCATCCGCACCCTCCCTCCGGTTAACTCTCCGCGCTGCTTTTTGATCATTTGTTTACATCACAGAATGCATTTTTTACGGCACGTCCAGATTCTCTTTGAGTGTTTCGCTTTCACCCTCTGGGGAACATCTCAGCGCTCTAATCCACCCACTCTGGAATTGTCTGAGAAGATATGTGGTTCTTCATCTTTGAAATTTCTCGAGCCCTTCTTTGAATTTCCATTAGCGCAGCCACGATCATTTCATTCCCCACAGTCAGTGATGAAACTGCATGATTATTGATGTCTACCAAGAGTAATTTAAATAACTCTCAACAGTTTTTGGGTTCTGTTCTGCATTTCTTTCTTTCTTTTTTCCATGGAATGACAGTTGGTTTGTGCTCATCAGCCTTTATTACCCAAGCTATTTAGCCAAATGGTAACTACTATGAAACTGTGACAGTCCTTAGCATTTTTGTGTGGATGGCAGATGGAGACAGGAAAACGTCATCAGTGGAGTAATCTGTAGAAGTCTTATTAGCATGTGTGCCTGATCTCTGAGCATATGTCCTTTAAATTTAGCTAATGGCATCTTTATCAAGTCTTTGCTGATTTTTTTTTTTTTTTCTATAAAAGAAGCTTTATTTGTGGTGATTTTGTGTTTTCTCTGATAAAGGAGAAGTTGTCCTCAGGTGAAACACAGTTTTGTTCCAGGACAGTAGGGTTGTTTTTTTGTTTTTTTTTGTTTGTTTTTTTATAACACCATTTATTCAACAAGATAATTCCTTTAGCTGCTGGAACATGTTGCTCAACTGCTTTAGGCTTGACACACTAATGTGGTGAGAAAACTCTTGTTCTCACACCACCATTGTAGTGGATTCTGAAAAGACGTTTCTGTATGTATCACTGATTCCTGGTAAAAGTATCCATGCTTTTCCACATTTTAATGCACCAATATACCTACATGACTCCCAAGCGTTTTCACCTTGTGCTTTATTAACTTCCTCCTGTCGCCATGTTTGATTCCAAACAGGGAGTAGTTGTTGTTTTTAAGCAATCTGATTGGCAAATATAGATTTTAGCTTTGCACTGCACCGCCTACTATGGGTTTGGCATGTATAAAACAACATTCAGGGAGGGGTGTGTGTGGGTTCATGTGGAGGAAAACTTTTCTGAACATATCCCGTGTGCACGATATTACTTTTTTAAACGATGCGGCAGAGATATTGATTTTCATAAAGACCCGACTGCGTGCGTACAAGGCCGGAAATTGAAAGAGCACACAGTCACTAATGTACGCAAAAAATGGCGTTCCACCTGAGCTGATGCATTTTGTGCAACAATCCTAACTAACCACAAAAACCTCCACACGCCTACACATGCTCTGCATTTGTTAGATAGGTGACTTTTGAAGACAACGGGTTTCAAAAGATTTTAGTTAAGAGTAAAAAAGTACAAAGTCAAATGTGTTAGATTTTGTTACAAAAAGCAAATAAAGTATGTTATGATGCACTACTTTGGTTTGGTCTGCCACATAAAAACCCAATAAAAAACATTAAAGTTTGTAGCTGGGACGTGACAATCAGAAAAAGTTCAATGTGTATAAATACTGTTGCGAGGCACTTTCTCCTGACCACTGCAGACATCTTGCGCTGTCACGCTGTGACCAGAATGTCTTGACCCTTGTCAAAGTCATTCCAATCCTTACACTTGCTGCACTTGCACATTTTCTTCCCTTGCAGCACAGCAGCTTCAAGGAGAAAACGTTCACTTGTTGCCTGATATATAAGCCTCTCTGCCAGATCCCAGGGCAACGATAGCATCAGTACCTTTACGTTCCACTGTCAGCGGACGCAATGTTAGAGCTGATTGGTGCGTTTTGGACAGTAGAATAAGGACGTTGGCTGTTTGTAGTTGCACCTGATTTAAAACTCTGTAAAGATTGGACTGGATGCGACCATGCAACATATTTTAAAGTTGTCTGTCTTTTTGTTTCTTCTTTTTCCAAGGACTGCAGCCAGTAATTACTCATGTTATTGTCACATCACGTTTTCTAGACGATTTTATTTTTAATCTGGTATTTCACGTGTGAAGAGCACTGTGGCCAAAAGATGCAGACATACAGCAAAACGTGCAGCAAACACACAACGAACACATGGATGATGCAAATTTCAAAACACAAAAACACAAATGCAGCAGAAAAATGCTGCGAATAAAAAATGTTGCAGTCACAGAAAATAGAATCAAAAGCCTTCAGTTAGCAAAACAAATGAAAACAAAACATGTTGCAACCACAGGAAATAGAATCAAAAGCCTTCAGTTAGCAAAACAAATGAAAACAAAACATGTTGCAACCACAGGAAATAGAATCAAAAGCCTTCAGTTAGCAAAACAAATGAAAACAAAACATGTTGCAACCACAGGAAATAGAATCAAAAGGAAAACATTACGCAAACAGCAACAAATGTCAAAAGCTGCATACTTGGCCAATGAAACGGAAGTGCTCCAGGCCAGTAAAGGCAGCATAGAGTCGGCAGAATTACCTCCATAAATATGCTGATGTTCAATATTGTAAAAGACTGTGTAATTCATAAAGGCATCATGTATAACACATTTTTACTTCCATCTTTTTTACTGGACATCCCATTATATCGTTTACCACAGATATATGGTTTTAACTTGTTGATCGACTCCCCCTAGTGGTCTGGAGCGCCTCGGTTTTGTAGCGTGAGCTTGCAGCACTTTCTACTTGCTGTTGTTTTTATTAATTGCATTATAATGACGAAACTATGACACAGTCGTGCTTTCTTTATGACAGGAACCTAAAACTTTGCTGAAACGAAGGTCATAAGCTGTCTTTGATAACTCTGTATTTTCTGTCCTCTGCTCGCGCTCTGATCCTTCTGTACACCATATGAGCTGACAATTAATTCACTCAAAAAGGGAAAGGTTAGTTAAATCACCATAAAGCATATAAAAACATTCTGGCAACTAAGCCCAGCACTGGTTTATAGATTGAATGCACTAATCATTTCCTAATCTGTTTCTAATGAGCTGCATAACTGGCTACGTTAGAAGGTGGTTGGCAGCAAGTCGAGACCAAACATAATAACGTAATTATGAATTTTCACCAATTTGTATGTAAGTTCCTTTGGCAATGTTGCTGTAATACACAGTTTAGTGTGCTGGATGTGCAGGGCCTTGTTTGGTTGCATCATGTGGCTACAGAGGGTTGCCATTTTATAAGCATATTTAGTCTAAAAGGAAATATTAAAAATAAACTACAATTTTAGATCTGCAATAAAAAAAAACAGGAATACAATGAATTCAATGTCGGCTACAAATCAATGTTTAATCCTAAATCTTATCAGTTCAGGAAATTAAAATATCATTGGAAAGTTATTTCAGTAATTCCATTTAAAATATGAAGCTCAAAGATTAAATCCACACAGCCTGATATTTAAAGAATTAATTTTTTAATGTTGATTGTGGCTCGTAGCTGATATCAAATCCAATACTCAGTTTCTCAACAATCACAGTGCTACATTTTAAGACAGAAATGTAACACAATCATAGTGAAGTCTGTGTATGTGGCTGTTGTACTGCACAGTTTTCACCCTGTTCGCTTTGAGCTGTATCCAGTGAAATTGGAAAGTTGAGTGCAAGGAGAAAATGTGACAAAAAACGAAAAAAACATACATAAAAAAAACAACAAAAAAAAACCCAATAACTGCAGCCTTGAAACGATTCCAAAGAATTGAAGATTTGGGACTCCTAGGTCTTCCCCAGATTCATAACTCACTGCCACAAACCTTTCCATTTAGTCCAGATCCCCAGGGGAAGCATTTGCCCAGACATCCAAAGGGCTACCCATTAATTATTGAAATTATCAAGAAATTTTCAATAAATAATCACAATATCTTGCTTGCAAATGGTTATTGTTGTGAAAATCTTTGCTTAACCTGCTACCCTCTTAACTTCCTGTAGCAGCTAGCTAGGCCATATTGCTAACACCAGCTTGGGTTAGTTAGCGCTATGTTAGCTAATGTTAGTTGTTTAGGGATCTAACTTCTGTTAGATCTAACTTGAATGACCTAACTGAAGCTAGTTTACTTAATCTAAATATTCCCTTAAACCTCTATTATTTGTTCATGAATTTAATGGAGCAAACAGAAAATAGATTTATTTAGACATTTAATTCCATCTCTCTTATAGATTACTTATTGCTACCTGTTATCTTTTTGCTAAATATTTACGGTAAGTCAATGAATCAGCATACTTTGAAAAAGTTCAATTATTTCAGGAACTTTATTCCTGAGTGAAACACGCTATATAGATTAAGTACACACAGTTGGATGTCTATTTAGCTTTTATTTCTGTCGAACATTATGATTTTCCACTTTGTTAATAAAAACACAATCTAACATTAGAATACCACTAAACCGATAAAAAACTATTTTTAAATACTGAAACTTGATCTTAATGAAAAGTGTGTTTAAGATTTCCATTTTGAAAAGGTACATTTAATCTGACAAAAGAGACTCATCGAAACTTATATTCTAATATATTGAATATGACTCTATTGAGTTAAGCTTCTTACACAATATTGAACTTAATATACAACATTAATTAAATATGGTTTTGAATTTTTTTGGAAAAACATGTTCCATAGCCAGATTTTGAGCTAAGAAAAACTGACTGTTTCCTCCAGAACAATCTGGTGAGGTTTGTTGCCACAGCTGTGTCTGCCGCCTCAGCATCACAACTGCTGTTATTTTTTTATTTTTTTTTTACTCTTTGTGTTCCATGCCATGTAGGAGGCAGAGAGGCTGAGAAAAGCCTTGTGAAGTAGAATGGATCCTCACTTACAGTGCGGCATTCACTCTAAATGTAAATAAGAGAGTTTGGGGGGAGTCTGTTGGGCAGGTAGCGTACGCACGCTGTAGACAATACAGTCCTGAGTTCGCACAGATGACAAATGCTCTCACCGTGGCTGGCCCTCATCAGCAGCTATCAGTCTCAAATATCATGAAACACACAGAGTGGAGATTAGGCCAAGTAATCTGCACATAATGGGAGTCAGAGAGGCAAACATTCATAGCCACACAAAGTGAGACACTTGGAGTACAAAAAGAAACAATGGAGCTCTCAGCAGCCGCTTACCACACATAAATACTCTACCCACGCACGCTGGAACGGAAAACGCTACACTGTGTTAATAATCCAAAAAGCAAAAAAGTCACTTTATTTTTTATTATTGTCGATAATTACATTTTAAATACATACTGTGCCTTGCTCTGTTACTCTTACTCCTTCATATTTTCCACATTTTGTCAGATTACAATTACAAACTACACTGTCTCAACCCAATCTGAAATCTTCTGCAGCCTGTCGACCTGATGATGCCTCTGCCACCATGTCTCATAGTGGAGATGTTGCGTTCGGGTTAATGACTGCCGTGTTAGTTATGTGACAAACATTGGATGTTTTTTTTTTTGGTAATGTATATTTTATTAATTTTTAGATTCTCTAGGTCACAAATGTACTTCAGTAAACAAACTGCAACACCAGTGGGAGAAGAAGTTATAAAAAAAAATGAAATTAACTAATTACACAAAATTGGGTGTGACATTTTGGTCATAATTCAACCATTTTGGCAAATAGTTTTCAAAAATTACCCTTTGTAACCTTGGCTATCTTTCCAATTGCAAGAATCTTGTATGTCAAACCAATTCACTCAGTAAACCGAGTCTACTGGTGGAAACAACCTTACATTTCCATGTAAGGTTGGGATAACCTACAGCAAAACCTAAAAAAAACATCTGCAGAACTTAACAAACTTTAGATTCCAACCACAAGAAAGTCTCATTAAAACCAGGCAGGAAAAGACAAACATTGAATTATCTCGCTGTGCACAAAACTCGCTCAGTAACAGTTTTCATAACCTCTTTAATTGTGCGCGCGTGCCTCCAGGTGGCTTTAATAAATTCACTTAAAATCTCACCTTATAATTGGCTCAATATTACTACTCATTCTTTCCTCCCTTGTGGGTAAGTTTCTTCTGTTCATCTGTTGACCTGCATTAAAAAAAAAAAAAAAAAAAAAAAAGCAACCTGGCAACCAGAACAGCTTCGAATTAGTGAACGACTTTCACTTTTGGTAGTTGTGTTCCTTCGTCTGAAGTGAAGCGCTTACGGTGCTCAGGAAGCACTAATTATCCCTCTAAGAGATAATAACCGTATTTATCGTTGTTGTTGTTGTTTTTTTTTTTGAAGGGTTATTTATCAAATACCACGTGGGATTGGAAAATCAATTTTGAGTGTCACAAATTAATATGCAACCATCATGGCACGTGTCCTCGCGAGGCGGCAGAGGCACCTCGCTAATGTGGCTGCTGTGGCATTGATTTATTTTTCCATATCTTCCATATCTAATGAAGAACGCCGGAGTGAGCCGTGACAGAGGAATAAACGAGTACCTGCATGTAATCTGTGCTGCCGCGATGGTTTTTCACTTAGTCAGCTTTGGGGGCGACACGTGCATAATTATTAACATCTTGACTCCCATCAAGCGCATTATAAAGTTGAAGAGGGGCTTGAGCAATAAATTATGGCAGCCAAAATGTTAATATGTTTGCGGTGCAGTGTGAATGTTTTTTTTTTTTTCTCCTTATAATGTTGCTCATTAACTTAATCTGATAGAAAATTTGGGTGTTTTCCACCGAATCTCGGCTAAATGGATTCCGACTCACATGGCAGCATTTTCCGCCATAGGACCGACTCTTGTACGCTTCGCCGAATGTCTGGCAAATGACTGCGGCTTGCAGCTTGCAACTGCTGCAAGAAGATTGGAGATAAAAATGTGTTTTTATTGTAGTCACTGTTTGAAAAAAAGTGCTCACCAGAGATCAACCATGCCCTGTTCCCATTGGCAAAAACACAAAACTGATATGAATTAATGGTGCTACATTTGTTTTGGATTGTGCAACTGAAATATTTGTAAAACTGATTGAGACCAGATTAGCTTTTTTTTTTTGTTTTTTTTAAATGTGAGAAACATTTATTAAAATGATAGAGACACAAACAAAATTCCTGCTGCACAAACGTTTCACAATAATTTAGATTTATTTTGTAGAAGGTGTGTGTGACAGCTTCACTCAGGTCATGAAGCACTCATTTTATAGATTCAGAGTAAAATATTTCAATGTTTTATCTTTGCAATGATTATTTCTTACAGGTAAAGATAACTCAAAATTCATTTGTCACACTAGACCAGTCAAAAACGAATGATAAATTCAGTTGACAAATTGCGGCTATGGAAGCGCTTAATCAACCATCTTTACCTTCTATTGGTTCAATCCACTTTGCCCATTTTTTTACCTGCAGTCATCTTTTTAACTTTGTTCAATTTGTATCTAGATTGTGGCGCTGATATGAGAAAAATGTTCAATGCATATTTGTCAATTGTTGTCTAAAAGAGTCTCCCTGTCCAGAAATGAAAGGATAAAAACATTACTTCTTCAGGTAGTTTCTTCAGACAGTTCTTTGAGTGAAAAAGACAGCACTTGTCAAGTGAGCTCTTGAAAAATATATCCTGTAAGGTAACAGAAAAAAAGTATAGAAAACTTCCATACTGGCAAGACTATATATATTGATCTCTCTATATGCACATACATATATATATATATATATACCGTATATATATATATATATATATACGGTATATATATGGGAACTAGTGGGATTCACTCAGTAGTGTACCCTCTATGGAAAAACGGAGTGGCTCAAATTGATGTATCAGCAGCTATTATGTTACAGGGTTTCTACATGCTTATTAGAAAACTCCACAGTTTTAATGGATATTTTAGAGTCATGTTTTCCCATTGAATGTGAATTTAAATATTTTTCAGAGAGCAAACGGGTCTCTAAAAAAAAAAAACTATGTATTTTCTTCAGTCAGTAAATAATACTTGAAATAATGGACCAATGTATACAAACATCAAAGTTCACTTTGATGTGACAAACAAAAAATAAAATCATTTACATCCATATTAAAACCAACCATTATATGTAAAGTATTCTTAAGACTTTTGTCATTTAGAGATAGTGAAAAAAAAATGGAAGAGACAAGAAAACATTGTATATATTTTCTTCACAATGGAAATGATATAAAGCAAATTTTATGTTTCAAGAACAGGAAATAAATATTGTGTTAAGTAAAGGCAAGACTATTTGATTTAATCACCACAAGCCTATGATATTGTACCCACCTAATTTTATAAACTTTAGTTTCTATTTTCAACTTATTTTACAGAATCCGTAGCTCCAACAACTTCCTTTATTTCAGCAAATTATAAATGGGACATCTTATGGATGAATAAAATTCTATATCTATTTTACTTATTACCTCCTGTCTGTATACACATTCTTGTCAGCAGCAGAGCTTCTTAATAGACTGGCAGTGAGGACAGGGGTGGCAGGAAAGTGGATTTCAGATCATAGCAGTTGCTTAAAAAGTTGTTCTGCTTTTTTCAGCTCTGTAAAATGCTCTAAGATGGTCAGAAGAGCCACCGCAGCCAGCAACAATATTTCTTTACAAGTGTAATGTAGGAAGTCTAAGAGCCGAGAGCTATCGTTAATTACTGAGCTGAGGCAACAGGTGTGTAGCTTGTGTGGGAAACTGAGTGAGGTCTCACTTAGCAGCTCAGTGAAATATGAGTTAAGTATTTCACTAAAAGAAAAAAAAAAACATGGTGATATTTCTTTAACTGGTTTCACTTTGTTATTCCTTTAGTGCCACTAGCATTGCTAACTTCAACAGCTTAAATTATCTTGAAGACATGCTCGAACAACCATGTTGCTACAGGATGTTGTTGTACAAGAGTCATCTCTGTTGCTTATTTTAAAGTTCAGCATTTATCAAGTAGCTGCCACTGTCCAGTAAAACACTGTCTATGAATTCTGTAGTCTGCTATAAAGCAAAAAATGAGAGCAACAGACATGCTAGCTAAATGGAGACTAGTGATTGTTAGCTACATTAAAGTTAGCATGAGTACTTAGCTTAGCTGAGTTATTTTCATGCAGTAATGTTGTTGCGCTTAGTAAGACTACAAATTCCAGACTAGCCATGGGCCGCTGAGGTGCTATTTTTAGATAGTTACCCATGAATAGCTAAAATACTTTAGATTCCCACTAAGAACGTTTATAATTGCCTGTTTTAATAGTTCAAGCTAGGGATGGGCATTTATCATATTATCATTTTTAATAATTTTATAACTTTCTTATAAGTATTTTGACTTGTCATTGTCACAATAAATTCCAATTAATGACGTTTAAAACCTCACAAAGCTGTAGTGTTTGGGATTGTTAGTATTACTATTGAACAAATAGTAACTTACTGTGGTGCTGTTAAAACAACAGACCTACAAAAGAAATTTGCGACCATAGCACCCACCCCAAGTTGAAACACCAAAAATATCTTAATATTTATTATTGCACACATTCACAACCACACAAACTAACTTATAAGGTCTTCCTTAAGGCAACAGCCAATTAGCAGCAAGGAAAATTAATGGCGCTTCTGACTTGGCTGCTTTGCACATCATACCAACCAATAGCATGCCACGTAGCATTGCACCTACATATTTAAGGTTCCCAAGGAGGATTTATTTTTAATTTTTACTGAAGTTATAGACACGTGTGTTCACACACCAAACTTACATTTTAATGTTGAAAATTCTCCATATTTTAACCTGCACTCCATAACACCTTGAACATATCACCTAAAAAAATGCCCAGAACAGAAAAGTTTTCCTACAAAAATTAAATATTTTAATTGAACATCTGTCCTCTTTTGCTGCACCAGTGACATAACTACAGCCTTTCCAGCTTCTCCTCAATGACAGCGCCGTCCTGCCAAACGTCTGACACGCAGCCTTACTCTGCATTTGAGACCTGTGCCGCTTACGTGACATGAATAAGAAATATTCAAAGGACGGCTGAGTAGGATGTTAAGGCTGTCCTGCCCGGGCGGCAGTAAGAGAAGATCAGTAGGAAAGGTGTGTGTGATTTTTTTTTTTTTTTTTTTTTTTTAAATGCAAGGTCCCACTGCTGACTCTTCCCTGTCAGAGTCAGAGGAGGAAAGAACAATCCAGCTAACCACCCGACTCCCCCATCACACACCCATAGGAGTGTGTGTGTCTGAGACGGAGATGTGCAGCTTTCGGAGCTCAGCGTGAGAGCATTCGATATTCATAGAAGGGAAGAGGAGGAGAAAGTGAAACAACAGTGGGGGCGCCGCCTTACGCGTGATATTACATTGTAATTATGATTTGGAAGCAGACACTGTGACAGCACTAAGGGCGAACTACAGACTGTAAAAAAAAAAAAAAAAAACCTGAATCTACACACATACACACACACTCGGTTTGAAGGCAGCACTTCAGAGCATCCAAGCCCACATCATCGCAAGAGTAATGAGGGATCGGCACAGCGAAGCGTTTTCGCTGCTTGGTTTTTTTTTGAGGGTTTTTTTGCTATTTTTTTAAAGTAAAAAGACGAGGTCTGCAAGCGAGCTCCGTACAGCCATTCTGATTGGCTTGTTTACAGTCAATATTTGCCCATGTCAATCGGAGCACCTTTGAGAAAATAGATTTTTCAGCATGAAGCAGAATGTTCAGAGAAATCATTGGCATTAGCACTGCGAGAAGCCAAGAAGGAGCTAGGGGTGCCCGTATACGGAGGGAATGCATATACACACCAGAACATTGCTCGTTTGAACAGCCAGACAGAAAGAGAGAAAACAAGCAACAGAAAGACAAACACTTTCTTAAAGAGTTGATTTTTGTTTGTTTTTCTCTCGAAAATGAAAGATTCTGAGTGTCTGGCATTGAGCACCGGAGTCGTGTCGGAAAATTTATCGCCTCCTGTATGAAGCCTGTATGAAGCCTGTTTCAACAAAAAGATACAGAAAAGAGGACAATCAAGTTAAACAACAAGGGAGAAAAAATGATCTATGGATCATACTCTGATTACCAAAATATTGATTTGATATCTTGGTATCAGTATTTGACCGATACCGTATCACCAACAATGATATTGATGCTTTTTATTTACATTTGATATGTCATCAAACTTATGACCTCTAGGTATTCTTGTGTTTGAACTATTTTGTTCAAACTCCTTATGACTCCTGTCAAAGTTTATAGGTGTCTATGTTATACTTGTATATCATATTCACTTGATTTTTTTCCTAAATAAAATGCGACAAAAATATCTTCGAGAAACTACAAAACAAAACCCCCCGAAAATTTCAAGAGGGAATCTGGAGCTGAAGTATCAAACTTACCACGCCAATATGGATCCAGTACTGATAACAACTTTGAATTGATATCATTGATTGATCCGCCCTCCTCTACTGAGAAAACCAGCCGTTGGTTCAGTTGGGGACCAAAATTGCAGCATTTGTTACTTTTTCAGCTGATGTGTTTCACTTTCACACTACACTGAGTAAAACGAGCAAGACCTTTTGAAAACTTGTTCACCTCCTGGCCTGTGGTGGCGCTGCACCAAAAAGCACTGAAGGAAACGACACAACAATGCAACTTCCTTCTTTGTAAATCAAAATGGAGTGCATCAGATTTTAGAAGTTGTAGGATTTCTCTTTTGTCTTTGGTAAAAGACCATGAGCCATTTCTACAGCTGGCATTTTATTTACCCAGAATGCCCTGTGCCACAGTCCACTTCCTGCTCCTGGAGCAGATCAGAGTTTGCGTACGCATTCACCCGTTCCTAAAAAATGGATTTTCTAGGCAAACAAACTAAAGTTTGATTAAAGTGGTCCGAACCGGGTTGGTGTGAACGCACCCTTAAAAGGTGTTTCATTTTGGTGAGGCACATATCTGCAGGTTATTCCACCTTTTTTTTTTTTTTTTTTAGTTTATTTATTTATTTTTTTACTGGAATTGAACAGGATTTATGTCACTTTATATATGGAAAAAGTTTTGATTTACCAAAGCGTGGCATTTTAACAGGGCTGTGTAAACCTTTGAGAGCCACTGCATAAGTGAATATATAGCCCCAAATGTGGCGGAATGAATTTGGAAACCAGTCCTGTGGGATGTTCCAATTTGATTAGTAAAGGTTTGCAGGAGAAAGGGAGCCGGAGCGAGCTGTCAGGCTGTTATGCTGGCACATCTTCTCTGCCTCTTTTATCAAAGATAAGTAGTATTGATTTACTTTGAGGCTATAAAAAGTGTTCGTCTTAAGAGCTGACATTTAATAATCTCCACCTAATCCATGTTTTGCTGGAAGTCTCTGGAGATGCCGGCGAGGCCTCCATTGTTCTGTTCTCCTCTGCCCAGGCCGATACCTAATGAAGGAGGAGGATGTTGTTAACCCTCTGCCGGGTCTGGGGCTGCAGGAAAGAAACTGTTAACTGTGTCTGTGGGAGCTTTGTAGTTATGCTCCGGTGAAAGTAAGGGTGTTGTTTAAAATTTAATTTTTTCGAAGCAGGTCTTTGTGAAGTGGTAATCAGTCTTCGGGACTTTACCTGCAGTAGGCAAAAGTTTTATGAGTGAGTTTGCAGAAAAGGAGAGAGGGCTTCTCCTCCTGGAGGACGGCTAATGGCTAATCAGACTCAAACCCCCACAAAGAAAGTCAGTTTCTGCCAGATAAAACAACGGGAGTCCTAAAATGAATTATTCCTGCTAATTATAAACCTTTAAATTATTGCATGAGACAAATGTTTAAGTTTATTTTACAAGCACTGAACTTTTTGTTCTGATTATCTTACAATATTCTACTAATATAAGAGGGTCCAGCCCTACTTAGCCTGGTAAAAACCGGCTCCTTGTTCGATGCCTTGTGTCGCCCAGACGGTCTGGACCCTCTAAGAAACAATTACTTCCTGGAGGCGTGGACTGTGTATTTAAGTTTGAATCTGAATTGGATTGGATTTTACCCAATAGCAAACCTTTGCTTGATTAGGCTTCCTAGAAAGGCCCAGCCCCGTGGTGATTAGATCCATGACATCTTTGGCAGCAATAAAACATCTTAAACACTCCTCTTGCTCCAACGTTGACTGCTCAATATTTGGAAGTGTGCCCAACGAGGACTGAATGACTTCATTCACTAAATTCGCTGCCGAACTACGACTACAGGCAGACTGCAGTCCTAAAACAGTGCAGACAATCAACGTCATTGTTGAGTTTTTATTGGGTTGTTAGAAGAAAGCTTCTTTTCTCTGAAGTGAAAATGGCACAAGTTTGCTACGTTACGTCTAAATGAGTCTCTAAGATGAGACCAATTTGAAGACTCTTGGTCATAATGCAGTCTACCGTGTATGGTGAAAAGCAAATACGTCAGTCGGCCAATTAATCAGTTGGTCATGTACTTTCATGATAAATTAAAACAAATTCAATAATTTCCATTTGCATAATTTATCGTTTTTCTCTTTTCTCTCTTTCTACCAAAACCTGGACGACAAAAGTTTTCAGTCTGGTGCTTTGGTCTCAACCAGCCCCTTTTTTTAAAGGACCATTTTGTTTCGAGAGACTTCATAATTCATTTTATTTGTTCATTGTTTGTTTATTTTGGATATTTAAAATATCTACCAGCTCCAAAGTTTAAATGTTCTTTAGAATTTAAAGAATTTTGATCTATGAGAATCTGTTCTTGCATCATTAAGCCATATCCATTGCTTGAATATGTCTCAAAACAACAATATCGTTTAGCGCAATACCTGCTGGAATAATTTATCGTTCATCAAAATTTGTCAATCATAACAGACCTACATGTCATACCATCATTCATGTTGGTAGAGGCCGGGCTAGAATTTGTTGAGTTGGCCATAAACTCCTGAGTCAAAGAGGGGGGGATCCATCTGGAAACTGAGGTTTGACCCAACTGAGTCATGAAAAAGGGTAATGATCACAAACACAGCAGCAAATCCACAACAAAGCTGCTAAAACAGGTAGGAATTGAGGTTCTCCAAGGCCAGAAAACTGAAAAACTGTGATGGGTCCTTCAGAGAGACATATGACTGCAGACCTAAATGAAACAAAGCAACGTTTGAAAAAAGGGATGGAGACTCAAAATGTTCTTTATACATAAAACCCCCAAATAGAAGAGGGTATACTTTCTTCTAAGCACACCTGTTTCACCGTGGAGATGACGAACCTGTTCAGCCTAAGAGAGCAAACAAAACAGGGGGAATCATTTCTTGTTGTTTTTGGGCTATAAACTTGTTGGGGACTCGTGTCCATTATCAGAACTTTCTCCCGGCGGCCGTATTGGTGGCCAGCGTCTCAGCGGAGCTGCTCTGAAACACAATGCAGCAAATGAGATGTGACTCGTGCCGCCGTTTTGTGCTATTTATATAGCACAGGACGACATTGAAGGAGAGAGATGTAAAAGAACAAAAAATGGAGCTCACCTGCTGCTTGATGAGGTCTTGTGGCTTTCCAAGCCCACTGAGGAGGCTGTGTAATTTTCACCCTCAAATCAAAAGGGTGGGAGGAAAACCTCACTCCCCCTCACACACTCCACCCCGCCACTCCTTCTCCCGCTCAGCCAGCCTCGCCCACCTTCCTTCCAGCGGCACAGGAAAACAGCAGATAATTACCTGGTGTGAAATTTCCTCACAGTCGGCGTATCCCCCACACGAGACGTAGGTGTCGCAGAACTCATATTTGACTGTGCTTTGGAGGACATGCAACAAGAGCGTTGTGTCGATGTGTGAGTTGGAGGTCCCTTCCCTGGAGTGAAGATGCACTTCTGAAAATAATGGGCTTTGTTTTTTGATTTTCCTCCTTTGACACAACAATTGGTAAAAGTCTACAACAAGCTCTGATGTAGGGTTAAAACACCAGATTTGATTTTCAAAATCTCAGAACAATAACGAATATCGTTCAGTATTGTTGAGTTCTCAAACTGTAGGGACCAGAAATGTACCCATCCAATATTAATATCTGTATTGGTCCCAATATTGGGGAAAAAAAACTATTGCGACAATGTGCCTGATCCGTAAGTGCAGATCTATTCAGTTTAATTCTATTTATTTTATATTATATTTAGAATTCCTAATTGCTTTCTGAAACATTTCAAAGGTTTGCTGCAGTTTCATTTTTACATGTTTGACCAAGGTAGTCAAGCTATTGTTTTTGTCAGTTTCATTTTCTTTAACGTTTATTATTGTACATTGGCTGTTGTACTTTTAACTGCACTGATTGAACAAATTAAAGTTGTTTTGACATGTTTGGCCAAGCCTGTGAAGCTGTTGGTGTATTTAACAGTGACAGATTACTGATTACTTAATTTGGAAATGAACTAAGTTACATTAAAAGTAACTTTTTTAGTTACTTTCAGCAGCTGCTATCAACAATGCTACACCACCTGTGAAACTTACATTGATATTTGCCAATACTTAATTGCAAGTTATTTTATAATGGTAGCATCAACAACGTGTCTCCACTTAAAAGTTGAAATGTAGAGGAGATTTTTTAATGGTTACAACAGTACAAAAAAAACGTTAGTAATTTGCGCATGTTTTTGTGTGTTCCAGTATTGTCTGGAAACTATAAATAAGATTTTAAACCCCCCCTCCCCCAGCCTCCAGGATCTGCGTTACGGCCCTGTGTTCGATGTCAGAGCACAGCACACAGAGCTGGAGCTCCTCCTGCAGCTCCACAACTCAGATGGCTGCACAGATTTGTGACACTTATCTTAATATTAATAATTATAGCGCCGTTTAGTTGGACTCGTTCATTTGTGGCTGTTTTCACGTTCATTGCACTGTTCATATTAGTCCCGATGTTTGCAGTTTTCTGGAGCGCAATGCGAAGCTCGACGTCATTCACAGGTAATATATTAACTTGACATTAACAAAGACACAGCGGGACGGATCATCCGGGAAATGATGATGAACAGGGAGAGTCGGACTAAAGCTAACTGATTGTCAGACAAATTTTGGAATTTATCTCTGCATATTTCCAAGCCCACAAATCGCAACCCACGAATCATTAAATCTGCAAGCGACTTTAGAAAAAAACAAGCCCAAAGCCTCTTATAATAGGGCTTGGCGAGCGAAACTCAAAATAGTTCTTGTTTTTCCAGCAACAAAATGTGCATCTTTCTCCTCCGTCCATTGTTTACATTTCTGTCACTGTTGATACTGTCGCATAGAAACGGCGGTCGCTCCCCAAGACGCGTAGAGGACATAAAATAACATTACAAAAGAAAATAGTAACGCAAAGTGATTTCGATAAGTAACTGTAGTCTGACTACTGGATTTGGAATAGCAACGGGTTAGATTACTTGTTACTGAAAAACGTGGCCCGACACATTTTTAACAAACTAAACATTTTAAATGAATTCTGCTGTTTTTCTGTATCAGATAAGTATCATCCGATACTAAACCTCAAATATTTGCATATGTATCAGAAGTGGAGGAAGTGGAACAGTGCATCCCTAGTCCGGTCTAATAAAAGCAAGGAACTCTTGAAACAAACGAGAAAAAAACAGAAACATGAAAAGATGGAAAGAACCTGAAAGAGAATAGAGGGAAATGTGGTGTGTGTGGGGGTGTGTGTGTGTGTGTTTCTTTTCGCAGTTGAAGATAACGATCCAGAATTCAGAGATGAGCTACAGTAAGTTGTAGAACCCAAGGGTGAAACAAGTAAGCCAGACGGCCCAAACAGCAGAAGGGAAAATTATGCTGTTACAGGAAGTACAGTAGTTGAGAGAGTGGAAGTACAGCAGGGACTCGTCAGTGTTTTACTCCATCAGTGAGGCTATGAATCAAATTCATACCAAATGTGTAATAACCCAGGTACTCCACACAAGCCAAAATATCCAGACAATACACTGCATTCTTATGTATCATCTAGGATTTTAATTTTACACACAAAATTCTAGTGTGTGGAATTTTGTCTGTCCTCAAATTCTACACATTAATTCTCCCCTATATATATAAACTATTGAGTGTTTTACAAATTTATTAAAAATAGTATATTTTGAAAATATTTTATATACTTTACATATAGAATTTTTTATATGTATATTTTAATATTTTTTATAATTATAAATAGCACAAGTTTTAAATAAATTTGTACATTTTTTTTATTAAATAGCACATTCTTAATAAATTTGCCTAAAAAAAAAAAAAAGAACTGTTCCAATGATCATCCTTGAGATCAGAGACCGCCCAAGGCAAATGCTACCACCAGGGGGCCTCCAAGAGCTACAAGCTAGCATGACAACATATGCTAGTTTGTTGCCCTGGAATAAAAATAACAGTGAATTAACACAAACTAATAAAGTCATGGAAAACCAATATCTATTATTCTTATAGCTGTTACACAAGTAACTGACTCACGTCTATGAGATACCAAACTAAACGTGTTTACTGTAAAGCAGAATAAGTGGTTTTAAAGTCACTCAGAGCAGAGTTTAACTTTTTGTCTTTCCTGTGGAATTTTGTAAATAATTCAGTAAATACACACCAGATGTATAGATGTTAAAGTGATTTTTCTTTCAGTTTTTAATCAACAGTTTGACATGCTACATAGAGATCTGCCTCTACCTTTGCATTGCCATCACTCCTAATGTCGCAAAATCTGCAAAGGCGTCTGCTCAGTCCAGGGATTCTTCCATGGTATGACATATTGATTTCAGTGGGAACTTTCTGCCAGAGCCTTTCAAGTATTCAAGAAAATTTGAAAGTCTTATCAAATTATTGGAAGCTGCAGCATCCCGTACGCCTCCCTCGTCCCCCACCCCTCTCTGACCTCGCATGTGAATAATCCTGCTTTGTAAATCCTGGGCCTCATTTAGCCCACGGCCCTATTACTTCAAAATATGCCAGAGACGTAAAGGAAGGAACCAATGAAGGCAAAACGAGCGGGGCTGGTGTTGTTTAAGAGCAGGGCAGTGTTGGGATTAATGATCAGAGTGGCCCCACTTGGCTCGCGCTTGCATCAGGTAATCAATGGCGTCGAGCAAAGCAGCCGTGGCGGCAGCCGGAAGGGGCTCGCCGAGAGCCGCACGTACCGAAGCTAACCTGCGCTCATTTCTCAACAAGACAGAGAACAGCTCACTGCCAAGCAGACAAGGTGAAACACGGTGGGGGGTGGGGGGCAGCTGAATGGCAAGGGCTTTTATTCAGTTTAATGATTTTAGTAATCCAATGAGTCAAATGCTCACACCGATAGTCCCTGTTGTCCTCTGTCTTCAGTGGCTGTTTTCAGCAACTTGTTTCTCCCTGGACTGAAACTACGAAAGATTTTCTCTTTTTTGTTTCCTGAAGTGTGAGCAAAAGGAAAAATAAAAATAATACATAGAGACTGACAGAAGTACAAAGAATCTAATAGCAGCATCGAAACGGGGTGGAGGATAGGGGTTATTTAATAAAACCAAAGCACAGTTATAAATATTCTGCCTTCAATTGCTCAAAATAAAGCAGGATGAATTTGACTTTAGTTTTTTTTTTTCAAACACAAGGATTTGATTGGCAGGTTAGTTTCTTCCCATTAATTGTTTTTCAATGATCACGGGGTTGAGCAGCAGTCGTCGTGTTTACCAGGCCTTTGATCTGACACATTGTGCTCTTGAATGAATGGTTGCTTTTATTTTGCACTTTGATCTTTGCGATCGTTGCAAGATGTACACTTAAAATAAAAGAAAAGCCTCTATCATTAGCAGCTAACACCATTAGGAGACACATCAAACCCTACATGAAAGATGACCAGTCCGGATTCTTCCCGGAGACATTTTATCTGGGTATAAAAGTGCCAATAGTGGTAGATGCTGCATAGTGTTTCATCCTTGTTTTTACAAATCAGCTATTTCACTTTTTTACATGCAACATCTGACATAGTGCCTAAAATAAAATGTCTACTTCCATGGTTTAGTAGCTTGACCATTGGCTTTCTACGCAATTATGCCTAGTTCTCATCTCCGTTCAGGGTTCCTTTTGGGATTTCTCCCATTAAGCTTGATTTCTCAGGATAAAATTCATATGAGCCAATCAGCAAACAGGAGGACTCGAGTCGTTGAGTTTCTTTATCAACTATAGCTTTCAGTTTTAGTTTGGCAATGGCAGTGGGGAAATGAATGAAGCCATTCAGTCAGTAGCCTCTTCGATGGACTTTTCTCAACTGCCATAATTTTGAGATAATCTTCACATGGCGTTTTGTCTTCTTTTGTCCCACACTTGTCTAATTTGACCTTTATTTTAGGACGACAACATGCTAACATGCGCAGGGACAAGGACTGAATGTGTTTTGGAATACTGCATTACAATATACCATCAATGTTGGTTCAAAGTTGAAGCCTGACTGTGGATTGATTAAGTTGTCAAAGAAGAATGGCTGACTGGATACATTTTGATCATTATAATCTTTTGAACTGTTGATCTTCCTTTTAATCAGTGTACTACAAAGTGCAATCTGACATTGTGGAATGACATTCCTCAAGTTCTCACTTTACTTTTTGTATTTTCCCAATCTTTACTAAATCTATAATTCTGTCAGGAGCTGGAAGATGTACGGCGGCGGAGCACGCAGGGTCATCTCATAAAATCCTTTTAACCTTAACTTGTTCTTATCATACAGCCAGCTGTCTGCAAGGTGGGTCACCGTGGTGATGAAGCAGCTATTAGCTTGGGTAGACTGACCTTACAAAAGGAAATCTGTCACAAACTAAGTTCTCCAAAGTATCCAGCCTCCGAAAATGCATGATCAATCGAGCTGACTCAAGTGATTTTACGAGCGAGATTCGCCGTCAGGAGTGTCAGCGTGTGATTACACCTCCATCTATCATTGTGATGGGGCTAAGTATTGGCTCCTCGTGGCAGACTCTGAGGAATACGACTCGACTTCAAGACGGACTTCACAGACTTACCAGATCAGCAGTCTGAAGCGTTCAGCGGAGAGGGTAAGCTGTTTTTCCCCTCATGCTTTCAACTGCCTCTTAATTTTGTTTTTTTTAGTTTTTTCATTCTGGCTTTACTGTTGTTCGTGTGATAAATGTATATTCAGACATTTATCACACAAACAACAAGGGAATTTTAGGTAAAAACAAAAGAAACCCACAAATTTCTTTGTATTTTTCTAGGTACCTCATAAAAAAAAAATAGGAAACGTGAGTCCAAAACAGAAAATAACTGTAAAGTTGAAGGGGAAGGATATATGGTTTTCAAGCATTTGTATTCAATACCCCAGAGTCAATACTTTGCAGAACCCCCTTGCATTGCAAATACAGCTGTATCTTTTGCGTTTGGTCTCTACCAACGCATTCTACTTTGTAAAGTAGTTCAAAGTGAGCCTTCACCCCTGTCTCAAGTCTAAATCAGGGGTGTCCAAACCTTTTGCCACATTGCCCAAAATCGTCAAGTTAAAAGGACTTGAGGGACAAAAAAATTGTGTCTTTTCCTACTCAACAATAAGACGGTGTTCAGGCTTCATGTCATGTCTCAGTTCATGTCACGATTCTGGAGTGAGTTCTGTTCCTTGTTAGGAATTAACATCAATTTCTCTTCTGGTTTCCACACTCAGTGAGAGAGAATGAACAAAAAGGTTCATAATTATTGCTACACAGACAAAACACACAGACTGACGAGGAAGCTGTAAGTAGCCAAATATATTATTGTTACCTTAAGTTTTGAAAGTAGATTAAACTTACGGAGTAACTGCATTGTATGTTTCTTTACTCCTCCTCATTCTTCCTCTGATCCTTTGCAACTTCATCACTTGATGTGAGGCACCATGACGGATGTCGGAAGTGAGGAACAGGATTACTGGATGGAGCAACTGAGATTGTTTCCCCAATCAGGTTGTTAGAGAAACATTTGGGAATGATCAACAAGCTGGGACTCAAACCTGTGACGCCCCATAAATGGCTTGCCTGCTTTACCCCTGAGCCACCACCACGCTCGGCCCAGTTGTTTTTGCAAATAACAAAAATAACACATCTTAATAAATGGAGCAACCTGAAATGAAAATATTAGTCTCTTAACTCATGTATTGCTGTTTTCTTTCTTCATCCTAATGAGAAGAGTGATGCCATTTGGTAAATGTGACTGGCCAGCCATGAACACGTCTCCTTGGGTATTTTGACTTACTTACAGATTGTGAAAGTGTGGAGTTTAAGTTTCCAATGATGTCAAACACATGGAAATAAAAAAAAGTTGTTCATTACTACCAACTGTTATGTGCATTAATAATATTTAGGACTATTTGTGCTTTAGAAGCACAATTCAAAAAAAATAGACTGGGGTTGCTTTAACAGAAACAAAAAATTCTGTTTTGTACCATTAAATATAAAAATCATTAACCAATTTCTAGCAATTGTATTTAATTTAATCATTTTTAATTGAATAAAAATAACAATAGCTGTTGACCTGAAAGCAGAGCATCATTCATTACCAAGCAACGTCATAAAAAACAAAGAACAGTTCTAACTAACTGGAGCGATTCCTACCACTAACCCTTCAAAGGAATCCAGTCGCTAGTAAACGATACATCAAAACTCAGCAAATATAACTTAGCCTCCTCTGATCATATAAAATTCCTGAAGTTGTTTTCTTTCCACCAGTATCTGCAGCTTTTCTCTGTCATAACCCGGTTTTAAGCCAGTTTCCCATCATTATTTTTAACACAATCCTTTGGTATGCTAACTGTAGCGTCACACTTTGAGCTAACGTTGCGGCAAATAAATGGTTGTTTACATGCTGTACCTCACGGACCACTAGGGGCGCATGCAGACTACCAATGGCCTGGGGACTACAGTTGAAGACTGGTAAAGATGCTTAACAGTTTCATTCATACATGGGAACTACATAATGGTGAGACATGATCAGGCATGTACCTTCTCCATAATACAATATTTGATTGCTTCTTATCACTAGTACTTACTGTGTATATTAACGCTAATCTTAACTTGTAAAAAGCATTAAAAATCCAGGAATACGGGGTGCTGTGATGGCGCAGGGGCAAACCAAAACCCACATATTGAGGCCTTGGTCCTCGTGACGGTAGACGCAGGTTCGATTCCCAGCTTTGTGACATTTGCTGCATGTCTTCCCCCTTCTCTCATTGCCCTGTTTCCTGTCGAACTACTTTCAAATAAAGGCCATTAGAGCCAACAAAACCTTTAAGAAGAAATCCAGGAATACACTGATGACTGCCGGTCTTTACGATTGACAGCTTGATTCCATTGCCGTCTTCTTTCTTCATCATAAGGTTTATGATAAAATGATGAGTGAGGTTTGTATCCTTGTCCATTCACTCTATGACAGTTTTTAAAGTGAAATCAGCAAAAAGTGATATTAGGCCACCAGCTGTATGTTTTCTGACAAGCTTTACAGGGGTTAACGAGCACGTAGGTTGTTTTGTCATTCTCATGGTGGAGTGGTCCGCGAAATATAAAATACAAAGGACCAATAGGGGTATCATCCACTTCCACCTCACCACACCCATACCATCCTCCTTTCTCACACCACCCTCTGTTTCCTCCTTGCCTACATAAATTATTTTTCTCTGTGATCTTCCACTTCTCCATCATTCAGCCTGAATCTATAATACTCATCTCTAATCCTGTCCATTCTGGCTGCTCCCAATCAAAATCCAATCATCTTCAGCTCAGGCACCCACAGCTCCACCTTCTCTCTTTTCTCCGGTGCCACCATCTTCAAACCCAACATTATACCAGCTGTACCTTCTGGTACACCTTCTCTTTCAGTCTTCCATTTGTCATTCTGTCACAGTTTGCTCCAGGTACTCATCTCCATACACACCGCCCCGTCTTCTTAACCTCTTCTGTGTGCTGCTTTTTACTTTAGTGGATTGACCCCAAAGCGACTTCAATACGTCTACCATTTACCAACACTTCAAGTGAAACACTGAATATGCATGGGAGTAAATGGGCTGAAATTGGATATAGTGCTTTTCTAGTCATGCTAACCACTCAAAGTGCTGTACACCAGTGACACTTTCACCTAGCCACACGCACAAACACCAATACACAGGTCTGTAGGCAACTTGGGGCTAAGTGCCTTGCTCAGAGGCACATCGACAGTCGCAGGAAAAATCTTGAACCTTTTCTACCCAATCTGGCAGCAAAAATAAAATAATTGTATTATGCTGATAAGCGATGGCCAGATTGTAAGTCTCACTGTAAATGTTGATGCTTTGTTGAGATCAAATTTCTTTTTATTATTTTGCACGTAACTTTAGTGCAACCTCCATCAGCCTTTGGATCTCAAATGTTCTCAAAGGCAGGTTATAGCAGAATGTACAGATAGTAACCCACTAACAAAATACTAATAAATATATGTCTCTGGGTTCAATAGGTTCTTCTTAAAATTAAATAAAACTGGATTGGCCTGTCACGACAAACTTTGCAGGACAATAAATTGCCTCAGTACTTCCGATAAACAATGATTTGATTGTTTGAGGCAATTTTCAAATTTACGCTCTTTAAGACCAATCAACATTAGCACTATAAAAAACAATTAACACTGGAACGAGAAGAGATTTTAAATATTCTAAATAAAACATAACCATGAACAATAAATAAAACCAAACCCATACAAAAATGGATTATGATGTTCAAAAAACATAAGCCATCAGAATGAAAATTATCAACCTAATTTTAATTTATTGTGCAATTAATTAATTGCTAATTGAGACAGGCTGAATATTTTTACATTGCTCAATCCCTCCAGTGTTTCACAATTGTTTTTGTGATATATGAACTTTTTGTTACTCGCCACATCGATCACCCAATGCTTTTGACAATTTTGGCAGAAAATTTGCAACAAACTCAATTGTGGATTAGTATGAAAAAAAGGCAGGGATGTGTTGATTTTGAGAGAATTTCCTCATAAATTTGGACATACTGATTGATGTAATTTAGCATTATAGAGGAAAAAAAATGCTTTGATTTGATTAGTAAAATAATCTTTGAGCACAGAACTGTTATATTAACGGTTATATTTTGGGGTCCCTCTGGAGTTTAGACAGCCACATGAAAAGCTGTGGTAGACTGGATTTGGCCCCCAGGTCTTGAAAGACCTTTAGACCACAGAAGACGCATCATAGTGTGATTATGAAGCAAAATGTATAGACATTGTGTGTGTGTTTTTGTGGTTATGAATTCTAAAGCTGCGGTTAAATCAGATCCAACAGTAACTCCATTATGGACGTCCGCCATGCTTGTTTCGTCCCCCGACTCCATTTGATGGCACTGCTTCCCTCCTCCGTCGCAACATTGTGAGAGTTGCATGTAAAACTCTAAGCAAGCGCGATATGTCTGTTCAGTTTGAGGTTATGTTAATAAACATCTGATATATTTCTGATTTAGGAGCACATAGGAAATTGGTCTGGGTCTGATTTGAATAAAAATTGGATTTTTGCTGTTCAGTGTTGTAAAGAAGTGAAATATGGTTGACTTATGGTGAGAGAAAAGATGGATTTTGTGTGACTTTTGCCTGCAACGAGAAAGTAGCAATAGTGTACTGTAAGAACGTCTGACTGATTTTAAAGGGTGTCATTATTTATGAGAGACGATCGGTTGGAAACAGGAATCAGACCCAACCAATGGTGATATGGAACATCTTCTGTAAGGGTAGGAGGAGGCAAAAGAAAGAACTGACTCTTAACTTTCCGCCCGCCTCCCTCTCATTCAGACTGGATGGCTTCCACTGGCTGTCACTGCTCTGATTCTAAACACGCTGGTATGATTTTTCTTATGATTTTCTCTTGATACGGTGCGTCTGAACTCATCTGCTGAACAAAAATATCCATTTTAGGTAAATTTAATGGACAGTATCTTAATTCAAGATCAGATCTTAATACTTTGTTCAGGTCTGAACAAAATATTTAGACCTGAATACAGTGTCCCATTTAGATTAAAGATATCTTAAAGCAAAATCACATGAAACCACATTGACGAGGATTAAGGCACCAGCTTCCACAATCTGTTGTAGACAATGGATGGAAGTCAGTTGTGTTTTTTCGATATTAGCAGAATATCTGCAAATTTTGAGCACATTTGTAATGGAAATGTTGCTACTGCTGTTGATCTTACTAAATTGAATTTACTTGAAATTTAAAGATGACAGTACTTTAGAATTGAGACTCCATTACGCAAAACGTTTTTGATATTCCGCTATCCTCAAAACAACAATTTTGCAATTGCGGTGTTTCCATCGAATATGAAATTAAATTAAAAGTTAATTTCAAGTGAATAAGTTAGTTCATGCAATAAGTCTTTAACAGACGTCGCACGATAATCCTCCTACCACTTTCTTTTTTCATTTTCACCAGTACTAACATCCTGTTGTTGATCACATGGCTCGTGTGATGTGAAAAAAAATGTTTCCATTGCAGTTTTACGAAACATACTACGGCTGAAAACCATCTCACCTAGTGCAAAAACTTTTTTATTGAAATTGTTATTTTTTTCAAAATTGCCATGTTTCATTAAGCAAATTTGTTTTCGTAATTCAATTTTGCACAACTATACGGTCAATGGATTACTTGAACTTGCAAAAAACTCAAGAGTGCAACCTTAAATTAACTACTATCTTACTACACTTCAGGTTCTCTTGTTGTGCATAATTTTACAAGTGTCACATCATACCATAATAACTCAACTCACTTCCAACAATATCCATCCATCCATCCATCCATCCATTTTCTTTACACCCTTGGGGTCGGGAGGTGCTGGTGCCTATCTCTAGTGAGACACTTCCAACAATAAATTCTTACCTGCATTTTGATTTTTCTGAGAACTCTGGTAGACGGTAGAAGACCTGCTGCCCGTCAGAATGACTGTCCAAACCGGTCTACTGTTACAATTAGAAGGTAGTGAAGCTATCCCATTTATATTGGCAGCTGCTGTCTACTTTCCTTTCATTTGCTGTAATTTGGAAAGAATCGACTTAATGCCACGTCCGACAAGAGCATGTTTTACTAATATAGATTGTTGTAAGGCGACCTTAATTGATGCTGAGTTGGGCAACAGAATCCTCAATGAGACAAGTGAACGCTGCGCGGTGCGTCTCGCTAAAACCGCCCTATTTTCTCGTGTTGTTGAAGACGGTGATTTTTCTAGTCAAGCTTTGTCTCCGTCGTCTGCTCGTGTGACAACTTGGGCTGTCTGTGATCCCAGACAGGCGTGTGCTTGTCAAAATCCCCGCTTGCACGGCGACTTCATTTGAATAATAGGCATGAGAAATAGGAAGGAAAAAAATGACTGGCTACTGCACTTTT
The DNA here is from genome assembly GCA_903067095.1 of Girardinus metallicus. Classification (NCBI taxonomy): domain Eukaryota; kingdom Metazoa; phylum Chordata; class Actinopteri; order Cyprinodontiformes; family Poeciliidae; genus Girardinus; species Girardinus metallicus. The sequence continues at coordinate 11,778 of CAEGAE010070587.1, read as the reverse complement.
AACCTTAATATAGTTCTTTTTTTTTCCTGGTCTGATTAAATTACATGTTTCACTGAATCTTAATTGCTTTTTTTTTTCCGTGAACCTGCTTATGTGATCTGATTTGCAATTTTCAGTGGGAACGGTGTTGCATTATTATGAATATCAAGGAAAGTCAGACGGCGCAACAAGCTTTTCACAATTTGCTCCAGACTTTTAATAGCATAAAGCAGAGTTCAAAGGATTCAAGGACTAATATTGCCAAGAAAGGCCATAATTATTCTTTTTATAATTAGGAAGTTAATATTTTTTTAACCTAATTGGCTGAAATATGCAGAAACTACTGTTCCCCCTCCCTTGTAGGAGCCTGTAAAGGTTTCCGTATGAACCCCCAGTTTTCCCCCACACAGACCCAAGAGAAGGTCTAATGAATATATGGGCGCCTCTCCAGTGATCATCCGCTGTGAGATCGCTGCTTAAAAATGCATAATCAGCTGTAATAAATCGAACAAAGTGATTAATCACATTTACTTCCCTCTCTGTTTGCATGCAGCCTGTCACGACCAATTATTTGCGGGATAAATCGCGACTCTGGAGATTCTGGTGCAGGTGGGGGGGGAGGGGGTTGGGGGGGGTGAAGCGGTCCGCCTGATGAAGACTGATGACAGGCCTAAACATGGGACATGACAGTAGGAACATGGTAGAGATGGAATCCGTAACCCTCCGAGCACATCATAAATTACCTCACTCAAGGTAAAGTGATTGATTTGCATCGGTCGCGCCGCACCTGGAACCGCTGTCCTTCACAGGAACGAAGCAGGTGGCTAACCGCCACACGCCGTATCATCAGCTAACGGCAAGAATAATAATAGAAAAAAAAAACACTACTAGATGTGTTATTTAAGGCTGCTTACTGCTCACTTCTGTTTTTCTTTTCTTATCACTGGGTACACACGTCTACCCGGGTAGCAGTCTGTCACAGGAATATTGTGCGCCAGTCACGGAAGTTGACAGACACATTTAGTTTGAAACTAACAACTGCAGGATTTTCCTTCCCGACCCCCTGACACCAAATTTCACGCTGGATGAAGAGTTTTGCCGTATTTAAAGGTGAAATCTGTACCTTTCACACTCTGTCAGCCTCTACAGGAGCAGGAGCCAGCTGAAGCGACGGCAGAACCTACAGGAAGCGTGACAAATTCATGGCGAGAGGTCTTCAGGAAGACATCTGTTTATTTCAAATTTGGAAGACGTGCCCCGGTGGTAACCTGCTCTGTCTGCCTCGTAACTTTTGACTTGAGCATGTGTGGGGAAAATTAAATGACAAAATGTGAATTTGGGGGATTTTGCTTTCTAGAGCTCTAAAGTTAATTAATATTTCTCAGAAATGAAGGGAACTTCAACCCAGCCCCCCCCCCCCAAATCCCGATATGTCTGTAAGCTACTAATTTCATGTATCTGGCATGTCGCAATGCTGTTCTAGAGTTTTTAACGTTAGAAATTTTAAAATTATAGATTCATATTTTCAATGTCTTGTAGAAAACAGAAAGAAAAGCATGGCACTGTCATGTGCACTGATTACTGTTTAAATGATGGTAACTGAACATGGCTGGGTTCGCTCTAAAATGCTCTTCTGGACCAAAAAATGTTCTGCTGGCAATTTGGTAATCTTTATACCTGTAAACATGCCAATTCAGACAAACATACCTTATTATAGCTAGAAAATCAGGCTCAAAATCTGAGTGTAGTGATGGACTCAAACCTGAAGAGACGGTTACAAAGTCGGCCTTCTGTCACCTGAAGAACGTTTCCAGGATTAGAGGACTAATGTCAGTAAGATCTAGAGAAACTCATCCAATGTTTATCTTGTGTGTTCACAGCTCCGTCTAAAACGTCAATCAAGACAGATGCAGCTGAACAATGCTGCTCGTGTTTTCACTAGAACTAGGAAAATAGAGCACACCAGTTGTAATGTCCTTCCACTGGCTCCCTGCAGCTCAGAGAATAGATTTTAGAATACTACTGTTGTTGTTGTACCGCTGCATCAACCTTCCAGACCTCTCAGGTCTTCTGGTTCTAGTGAATGGTAAGTTTAGAAAACTTTGTTTCTGTGAAGTCAACTTGAATGTCAAGTTTTGAGCTTTTATTCATTCGTTTTGTGTGTTTGTGCGAACACAAGCTTTACATTTTCTAAAATATAATACATGTTTTGTTTCTGTTAACTGCTGGTACAGCTAACTTTTTTTTTTTTTTCGAGGAAAATGTCAGCTTTACTTGTTTAATTATTTTTGGGGGAAAGAAAAGAAAAGAAAACATAGTCTTAGGGCAAAAAGAACAGAAAAGCTAGGTCTTATTTTCAAGACAAACCTTTTTTGAACAAACACTTCAAACAGATACAGTAATAAATAATGAAGATGTTTGGTTTTTGGTAGGGAGAGTGAAGGTGAAGATGACAAAGGTGGAATATAAAAGCAAACAATTACTACTGAAACATTTTGTTAAACATCTAAACAGTCTTTACAAATCGAGTTTTATAAATGACATTCCTTTGCACTAATTAACTTTGGATCTCCAACAATTACAGTGTTTTTTGTTTATAATGCAGTTTATTTTCTTTAGGAAAGTATAGTTCTTACCTTATTGCTAATATCTTTTTTCTTTTGAGGGAAGAAGCTTCAGTTGTTTGTTGAATTTCTACTGGGCACAACGAGGAAAATGAAAGAACAAGAAATCTGAATGAACTGTTGGGGAGGGGGCTCGGTATGAAAAGTTTGAAAACAATTGCTGGACCATTTCCCCGTTTCAGGCAGACTCTGAATACAACCCTGAGTAAACCTATCCAGCTTTGAGATGCTCCGGATTTTCAGCTTCAAAACAGGAGATATCAACTAGGTAACTAAATTCTGAGTCAAGTTAGCTCGGAGTTAAGTGCAACAATAGAAGAAGCCCTTTCAACAGAAAGCAGATAATGCGATTCACCTTGACAACGGGAGAAAAGGAGCCTGATATTTCTTGTTAATGGAATATGAAGACACAGCCATTAGAGACAATTAATGTAAGTACGTTATTTACTCCTCATACCTGTTTAATAGCGCCTCAATAATGATAAGAAGAGGGCGAAGGTTAACTAAATGTAACATTTATGCTGTGTTCAAGGTACAAATGAATAGTTTTAATGGCCAAAAGTCAATATGAATTCAGTTTCTAGAGCTTAGATGAATGCCTATAATAATGGCTCCACTAAAATAATACTCTTTCCAGGCATTTTCCTGAGAATCAGCTTTAAATAATGCAGGAAGATATTTGAACAATGAGCTACCATGTGGAGCCTGTTATTCAAAGCTCCGACCAACTCGCCGTGTCCTGCTGTTGTGGAGAAAATGACTCCCATCACGTCGAGAGCTGCAGCGTCTAGTGAGAACAAATTCATTCGAATTGTATTAAAATGTTATCTCCACGTCTCAAAACGCCGCCGCGCCGCCCCTGTCCCGCCACACTTAGAAAGCCCTCTATGCGGTGGTTCTCGCAGCTCAAACCCTCGCCGCTGCAACTTTGATCTCCACGGAAGGTAAATGCGAGCAGCCCTTTTGTCTCAGGGCAGGAAGACGTGAAGGGCCAGATAAGCCCAGACAGGAGCCCGGTGTCGGCGCAGCCACCTCAGCGGGTCAGCACTCGAGGCACCAAAGCACAGTCAGGAATGTCATGTGCTATCAGAGCCTTCATCTCTTTCTCAGACTTCAAACAAGCCCTCCCACCTGTCAGGGGCTCTGCCACACACTCACCTATAGGCAAGCAGGCATACACACACACACACACACACGCACACAACGAGCGACGCTCCGGAGGACTGCTAGCACTGAAAAATCTGCGGGGTTGATGGGTAGTTATGGCAGGTGACAGAACGTGCTGCACACTCAGACAAATGGAGTCTGGCAGCTTCCCCTCAGAAAGACTTGCGGCTGTTTTTATTCCCCCCGACCCCCTGTTTTTTTTTTTTTTTCTTTCTTTTTATTACTGCCTGACTGACTGCTTCTGCCATTTACCAAACATCCATTGTTTACCTCTGTTCTGCTCAGTCTCACCTCAGATGACAAGCCATCCGTGGAGAGCCACTTCTTTTTCATTCTTCTCCTCTTTTCTCCCTTTCTCAGTTTACTTCCTTTCTATCATGCTGTTGTTTTTTTTTTGTTTTGTTTCTATCATGATGAATAAGCCTTAAACTGACATAGTGTCAGGCTTTCTCCCCTGGATTCACAGTTTTATAATTAAGTCTAGCAAAGCACCAGCACCGACTCTGGGGAACAATCATGGGGGGGAGAGGAATATCTTCCTGGGACTCTCTCAGCTGTTCGGGATCGGAAAACGGAAACGAGACGCATCCGGACTGTGATGGATTGCATAAGGCTATAGATTAAATACAGCTTCCACTTACTGTATGTTATGAATTTCTTCTTATGTGTAAATTGCCACTTTAAGCAATGCATATTTACTGTGCATACTTCACATTTCGCCTTCATTCGAGAATGATATTAAAATGCGCGTCTGCTTTCTACAGTAAATCTACTTTAAATCTCATTGAACAGAAATGAGATTTCCAGGCACATAAACTCATCTCTCACACTATTCACATTGCATTCCATAAATGCCATACCACAGTAGGGCTGAAAAGAATTGCGATGATCATTGAAATAATTGTCAACTACCGCATTTTCTGGGCTATAAGTTGCAGTTTCCTTTTATGGTTTGGCTCGTTTAGTGACTTATAGCCCAGTGTGACCTCTGTATGTTTCTTTTCCTTTTCAAGATACATTTTTTTGACTGATGCGTTAAATATTAACATCCTATGTCCTGGTAGTTGCTAAGGAGTTTAATAAATGACTTATTAGGCCAACCGTTTCTATCACCCTGGTTTTACAGCAGGCGTTTCTGCTCTGCTGTGCACTTCACCAGCTACGTTAGGAAAACCTGACGAGGAATCCCAGATCGTCAGAACACCAGTGGAACAGAACCGTTCCTGACCATCCTGACGTACAGCTCAGATATTAGTGGGTCAAAAACTACCAGCAGACTTCCTAGCAAAAGCCGACAGTTTCTGTATGTTTGTGGTCAGGTGACTGAACGCAATCTGTCATTGGAATCTATCGTCGACATGGACGTGGTCCCCCTTACGTTTGACAATTTTTAAATAAATGCGACGAATATTCCAGTTTGGAAAATACAGCAGTTTAGATATCAACTAATCACTAACGGGAGTATACAGACTCTTAAACAAGCCATCGACAGAGCAGTAAAATTACAAAAAATTACATTTCACATTTAAGATGGAAAAACCTTCTTTGTCTGTAAACTTGTTTTACTTAGAACTCATCAGGTGGGAGTTTTACCTTCACATGGTTCAAATTTTGTAGAACAACCATTTGCTACCCAATTATTAATCGGTTCATCCAAAAAATAATCACCACATCAGCTGTACACTGTTCTAAAGTGAAGTCGAGCAGAATGGATGTATGTACGTATGCAGTTTTCACTCAAATTTCCAAACAGGAAAATTACATGTAAGAAGAAAAAAAGCCAAAACATATAAACTCGTGATTTCTGTGCCCATCTGTCTTTTTACAATTACAAGTCAGCATCCATTCGCTTTGGTTTGCTTGTCTAATTACAATAGTGCTATTTATTTGAATTAAATGCGCAATTGATTTTTGTGAAAAACTTGTGAGTAAATTAGGCAATAAATAACACTTTCATGGAGTCACGAGAGCAGCAGTAATTACGCGTTGTGAGGAGTTTTCTTTACGAGCCGCTCTTCGTATCCTTTGATACTGTCATGTTTTACCAAGAGGACCCGATGCGTTATGACTGCTTACAAATGAGCCGGATAATACAGGACACCGCTGTGGAAAACAGAAGGTAAACAGCTGGTTCCCATAGTGACCATGTCTGATGTGAATGAAATGTGCAGGTGTTGAACCAGAACCAGCAGAAATATGAAAACAAACTGAAATGTTCTTCATTAACGTGAGCCAACATGGACTTTTCATCCAAAATCTAATAAAAATAAATTCCAACGGTATACACTCTTACTGAATTTCATCACATTAAAATCACAAACGTCAATTTATTTTATTTGACTTCAGAGTGATTTATTCTATAAGATTTTTTTGAGCGTTAAAAAATTTTAAAAATGTGGTGTTACCCACACTCCAAAGTTACGTTGATATCCCAGCAAAGTGGAAGTTGTGGTTTTCATGTGACAAAATGTGAAAAAAGTTTGAAAGGTTGGAATACTTTTGCGAGGCCTGTAGGTAGGCTCTCCCCCTGATATGTTGTGTGATTAGTTATCGCCTTGACTTTATCAGGTAATTGCCATTTTGTTTTTGAAAATGGGACTTTTTGGAATCTGGATTTGCGAGAGGGGAAAAAAATCGATGAAAACCAGAAATCGAATTTGGTGCGACAAAAATCAGAGATTTTATTTTGTAGCCATATCTCCCAGCCCTACCCTGTCGCCATGGTTACATATCAAAGCAACTGTAAGTCAGAAAGTACGAACAAAGTCATTCCAGCTGCACTGCATCCAAAATCAGAGAACAATTGCCCAAGCATGCAACGCCTCAACCAAAAAAAAAAAACAAAAATTAAGTCTATAAGACAAATTAATCAAAACGAACACCTTCAAAACCTCCATTTAAATTGAAAGTATTTGCATATTAACAACAACCAAACAGATTATAAGATGCTGTCAAGGCCTCTGGATTCTATAAGCATCATAAAAATAATAAACAACACAGATCAGACATGCGTACGTATGCCTGCAGCTGCTTCCACACGGACTTTCATAAAGCAACACGCAGCAGCCCACACAACTGTGTCACTGAACCTACACAAATCCATTGATTCATAGTGAGCCTCTGGACAAACAAGCCATTCTCGGGGTTGTCAGCATATCGATATATGTAAGCTAGTCATTATTGACAACTCCAGACATTACTGATATTACAATGTTTGGCCAAGGAATATCTCTCGAGGACAAAACACCCTTAGCCTGTTACTTTTTGTGGAGACGGTAAAACCACTTTGGGTTTTAATCAGGAAATCCTCATTAGTATTTACAGAACTGCTCGAAAATAGTCTGTCGTGCTTATCTTTGTGTTGTATGAATATTTAGAACTGCAAGGATTTATTTTTTTGTTGTTCCTGTCACAAACAAACAAGCTATAACCAGAGCAGTGATGTTTTATCACCTCTCCTGGTTTGTATGGCCGGCGCACAAACAGATGCAGGGGCAACATTTGCATTCACTTGGAGTGTTTTCACACCTGCGAGTCATTTGGTGTGGATCAAAGGAAAATGAAATATGTTGCACTTCAGTTATAGTCTGGTTCCCAATCACAAAACAAATCAAGTGGACTAAATGTGAAGGTGAGCAGAATGATAAGTAGCCTGTTGAAGTATTGCTGTAGCAACTGTCCTCCTCCATCATCAAAGCATCATTAGGGAGAGGAGGAAGAGGAGAAAGCATTGCAGGCAGACAGCAGACGTGTGTGCGGGTGCGTGTGTGTGTGTATGGACGTATATAGTTTTTGTTCTCGCAAAGAAGTCGACAGGAAGGAATAAAGGAATCGTGTTCTGTGCATGGGGTCTCATTCCATGCAAAGCTGCACATTGAACAGACCTGGTAGGTCTGCTGATGTTTCAGGAGATCACAAATACATTCAGGTCTCTGGTTCCCATTCTCCAATACTTTTACATTTCTATGTTTTTCTACTCCTTAAGCGACAAATGAGACAAAATGTGAGAAAAAAATGTGTTTTTCTCACACTGTTTTGTGTATTATGCTTTTTGAATCCTTTTTCCATTTAAGTCATTCAGTTGTCTAGATAAAGTGGAACTGCAGATTTTAGCTTGAATTCGTTGTTATTGTAGCTCCACACGACTCTTTCACCTGAACTGAGAGCAACTCTTGTGGGTGTGGTCACTTTAAATGTAGTGGAGGCACTTCATGCCCCCCCCCCCTCCAGGTGACAGAGCTTTCCACCACATCACACTTTTGTAGTTTGCTAGCGTAGATATGGTTATCTAGGGTAGCAGAAATTTCACTGAATGCTTTTGGATCACCTGTTACTCGAGATAAAAACAGGAAAAACATTAACAAACTGATTCTGTAGTGATACCGGTCCAAACATGCTGTATGGTTATGTCCCCATAGAGCTAAAAGCTAGCACACAGCGCTAACATTAGCAAAAGGTACAATGCTACTGCTAGCAAAACAAAGGCCAAGACTGCACATCAACACTTTATACATTTATGTAGAAAATAAAGTTGATCATTTTAGCGTTATAAGCAGATTAGTTTCCATGGACAGCAGGAACTGAAATCTGTCTGACAAAGCCTTACTGTGACATTGATATCTAAAGATGAATCTATGAAGCACTGGGAGAGACAAAGTTCAACTTTTCTACACTCCAAAAACCTCCCAAGTATACAACAAAATATGATTAGGAACTAAAATAGTGAATTTTGTGTGACTTATCACTTTTAATGTGCTCAGGTTCTAGAAGTGAATTATGGGTATCCACTATATCCATTCAGATACAAGACAAGACTTAGTGTCATTCAGAATAAAGAGGAGAGGAACTTGAAGCAAGACAGATGGCCTAAGCTTGGCCATCTGTCTTCTTCCTGGAGGTGTTGCTATAGGATTGATTGTGTTATCAACTTCAGGTAATGCATAAATACTTAAACTAAAGTGTTTTGTTTTTAAACTAACAAAAGTATTTTAAAGGAGCCAGTGTAAGGACTTGGAGCTGAGATGATGTGCTTTTCTGTTTTAGTTTTAGTGAGAATGTGATCAGATGGAACAGTCTGGTGTTATTTTTGTTTGTTTTTAGACAGACCTGTGAGACACTTTTGCTGTAATCAATATGACAAAAGATAAACACCTGGGCGAGCTTCTCTACATCTTGTTGGGACATTAGTCCTTTAATTGTGGAAATGTTCTTCAGGAGACAGAAAGCTGACTTTGCCTTTATGTGTGACGACAGTTACAATTCTAAAACAATTGAAGCTAATATTTTTTTTTGACATATAAAAGCTATTAGGCTTATGTTTGAAGTTTGGAGAAACACTCAGAGCAAGACAGAAATTGAATCTCCCCTTCACTTTCTTTGAAGTTTCTACAAAGAGTCAGCATGACCAAAGTCTGGCTCCTATCACGATGGGAAAGTTTGTTTTGTCAAGATTTTTGTTGCACTTGTGGCCTTTATTGATGAGCAGCTAGACTGAAAGAAGGGCAGAGAGCGAAGTGGAAGACAGGGCCAGGAGTCGAACACGGGACAGCTGTATTGAGGACTGTAGCCTTTGAATTTGGTGCTCCATCATTAAAACAGTTGGCACTCCAATGGTTCTTTGGTTTGGCTCTTATGGCCTCCCATATGGACTTTCATATACAATCCAAGTCTTTAATCTCATGAAGAACTCTGAATGGTTTCTGTGTTGGTATGCATGCTTTGGTTAGCACTCCAATCAAACATTTTCAGGTTGTGTGTGCATGCTTGTAAAGACTTCAATTTAATATCTTAAATGAAAAAAAAAAAGCAAGTTGGCTTTAAATGTGTTAATCGCAGGTCTTTTGTCATGGCAGAACTATTTCATCTCATATATGTATTTCTTCTTTCTTGCTGGACTCTGTCGGGCTAAAGGTTGAACCTTGTGCAGACATCTTTATCCCGTTTTGTGACTCACTGTACGTCAGCTGATGCTACTTGCTAGCTACTTTCACCAATCACAGGTCAGTGCAAATTCATCTGGACAATGTTCGTTTTAACAGACTCACTTTTGTTGCTAACTCCTTCTATGCAAAACCTCCAGAGCTTTTAAACTCAGCACTATAGGGATTAAGGCGATAGAGATATGCAGTGTGAAAAACACAAAGCTGCTGCCAAGAGAAACAAACAGAACCCCAAAATTTAGCAGTTTCTGCTCTGCTTGATTGGAATACAACAGGATTCCCCAATGTTTGAAATTTCATTCAAGGTGGCATTAAAAGAATGAAATTTGACCAGCTGAATGCCCAGCTTTAACTAACCAACTGGACCCAGAACCATAGCAACCACAGCAGTCAAACAACCCAGTTCTCAGATGCCTGTGTTGGTTTGTTGATACTGATCTGACAGACAGCTTTACAGTTTCCACTACCGCTGTAATATAGCCAGATGTTTGCTCGTTTTGCATGATTCCTAATTTCTTTCCTCGTGAAAAACAGTTTGCATGTAGTTTGCATCTTCGGGTGTGAACCGATCGTTACTGACAGATGTTAGCAGAGGGTCTGAATGAGGCCATAGATTGAAAAATTGTATGCCTCTGCAGTGTTGTATAGCTTGCTTTATTGCTTTAAAGCTCAGGAGAAATTGGAAACAGTGACATTTCACCCAAACCCTCCTGCCAGTTTCAGCTGTTTGACAGTATGAACAGCGTCTGATTCAATGACGGCACAGCAGCACTCAGTTCTGACACCGTCATAAGGTAAGAGGCTCGAGAGGGGCTCCGAAGAAGGTCAGAAGTTCACTTTTTGACATGACACATTTTCACATTGTGGCCTTGAGAGTTCCACAGTACATGACATACATCTTACTTGGCAAAAGATGGAAAAAACTAAAGTAAAAATATATTTGTGAAATTAACCCAATTTTTTATTGTTTTCAGCCATTTTTACAGGTTTGCATTCTTCCTATATCATAGCACACTTTGACTAAAAGCCTAAAACCAACAGATTATCTACATGGTGAAATATATTGCATTTTAAAATGAAAATAGAATGCAAAATATAAAGGTTTTAAGTTCAAAATGCATTTTCTCTTCTCTCTTGCACTTTTTAGTCCATATCAGTGTAGGTTGAACTTCACCATAAACACAGTAACAAAATGCAATAAGTTTCTTTTCTCTAAGTGTGTTGGCAAATTTACATTATGAACATAAATGAATATTTGAGTTAGTTTTCTTTGATGTTATTGTACCTTATCCATGGGTTGTCAGGTCTTTATAAAAAGGAATATTTGCGCTACATCGTAAAAAAGAAAAATACATCGCACACATGGAATCAGCTTCAGAAAAGTTTTAAACCACATGAATCTGCACAAATCTGAGCGTTGCTGTAAACCTGTCAAACTCATAGGGGGCAGGACAGCAAAAACATAAAACCCATGTCAGCCAATCAGATTCATTGAAAACAACCATAACTTCCTGTTTTTCTTTACATTTTTTCCTGGTACTTGAAGGTCTGATTTAAGTGATTTTATGATTCTACAAGACGTGTGATTATTAGGCCAGGGTGTTATGACCAAAAAAAATGGCTCATCAATATTCTTTATTGATTTAATGAGTTCCTCAATACTACATTTGTTTAGCAAGGTCATTTTAATTAGTTGTTTATCTGAGGTTATCTCTGTCTGATATAAAACTTGTTTGATGGTCTGAAACTGCAGAAATCTGTAAGGGATGAAATACGTTTTTAGTAGCATTTTCTAAAAAAAATTCTATTTTAGGTTTTCCTTGGCTGCCATGTGGCAAAATGTATTCTTTTTTTTAAAAAAAAATAGATGCATATGGCGGGGCTGCACAGTGGCGCAGTTGGTAGAGCTGTTGCCTTGCAGCAAGAAGGTTCTGGGTTCGATTCCCGGCCCGGGGTCTTTCTGCACGGGGTTTGCATGTTCTCCCTGTGCATCTCTCCGGGTACTCCGGCTTCCTCCCACAGTCCAAAAACATGACTGTCAGGTTGATTGGCCTCTCCAAATTGTCCCT
>CAEGAE010070586.1:0-13154 GCA_903067095.1 Girardinus metallicus | reverse complement strand
CCCAGGCCGAACTTGAAAACTGGACGTTATGCTGCTAACACTTAGCTTTCGTCAACAACTCAGGCGGAAGTGAGAAGAGTCGGGACACGGTGCGCTAAATAATAACACATAATATAACGAAGCTTCGAGGCAGATCAGTTTTCCTCGAGGAATTTTAATAATCGAGGTACTCGAATCACTTAAGGAATCGTTTCAGCCCTACTTAGATTACAGTGTTGTGATTTAATGAATCAGATGTTCTGATTTATTTTTTCAGGATAGCACTCTCCTTCACCCATTGACGTTCAAACTGAGATTAAAACATGCTTTTACGACTGTCTTCAATATATTTAAAACATTTTGTATTGTTAATTTTGAAGAAAAAAAGATTCTTTTCAAAGAAATACAGCTGTCAAGTTTCCACACTTTCAGCTTTTCCTTATTTGCTGCTTTCAAACGGTTATAAAGATATTCGCCGAGATCCAGGCTGTGGAGCTGGTCCAATTTTAGAACATACTGTTTGTTTTTCTTTTAGCAAAAAGGAGGCTTTTATGAAAACTGAAACCCAGAGCTGCACATGCACAGTTTTTTATATTTTTTTCAATTTGCAAACATCATAATACGCCTAAAGCATTAAAGCATCACACATTATTGTCACCCTCTTTGTTGTTTCCCATGCAAAGCACACAATCCATTTATAACCAGCAGCGGAATGAAAAACATCTTAAAATATTCACTTTAATTCCATTTCCACAAACATACATGCAACACACACACAGGCAACACTGGGTAAGGACTGGAATCACCATGACAACCATGTCTCTGGTGCCCTCCACAGTCTCAGGGTCCTCTGGTGTTCAGTGGCTCAGCTGAGGGGGGGGTGTCTGTGTGGGAGAACCGGCTTTCGGAGCGAGAGCCCCTCAAGCTGCTGCACCACTGGAGCAGCCAGGTGACGGGCCTCAGCGGGGCGCCGGGCGGCCGACTGACGCTCAGCCCGCGCGGGGACCGGGTGGTCCTGGCTTACGGTCGAGCGTCCATCAAGATCCTGCACTGGAGGACAGGTGAGCCGCAGATGTTCGGGAAATCTGCATAATCCTCCCGACTTAACATCTGTTCATTTACCACAGGAGTGATATCCAGGTTGACCAATCACAGCAGCATCACCGGCGTGACAGATTGTGTTCACCAGACGGGGGGCATCCTAATTGGCTCCTGCTACGACCTGGCGAACGGAGAGAGCTCCCTTAACTGTGAGTCAAAGATTAAAGCGTGCGCAGCCAGAAGCTCCTCCTGCCGCTCTGAGCGTGAAAACACAATAAGGACTTAAGTCGAAACCACTCTGTGCCCCTCTGCTGACCTCCAAACCGTTAATCTCTTTCTCCTCTCTGCAGTGTTCTCTCTGCCTCAATGTCGCTATCTGGCCTCCCTGACCTGGCCGGATGCTCCCAGAATCCTCTGCTTCGCGGCGTGGACGACCGGTAGCGGAGACCACCGCTGGGTGACCGGCGGCCGAGACCTCATAGTGTGGGAGCAGCTCCCCAGTTCTGGGAAAAACAGGTGGGTTCGGCTCTTACCGGCATTTCGGATCCAGAGTTTCTTATTTAAATTTGTGGGCAGACCTGGCAACACAGAGCGCCCTTTGTGATTACTGGCAACTGCCTTAAAAGGGATCTATCATGCAAAATTCACATTTTAGACATTTTTATACTTCCGTTTGGGTTTCTTCTGCTTCTAAAAACACTTCAGGTGACTTAAAAAAAACACCCAGCATGTACTGGAAATAAGTTCATACTTTTTAGTGTCTGGACAATGAGCCTTTTCAAAAACCTCCCAAAAGTAACATCACAAATCACCAGGCACTGCCAATTGAAACCCAGCCCGTTACCTAGCAACCCCTGTCAAGCCCAGACCGTTACCTGGCAACCCACGCTGAGTTCCAGCACTTTCTGTCAGCTGGTTTCACCACTCTCTGCTTCTGTTTTTCTAATATGTACAGTCATATAGTTGCACATCTGTTTTCAGGCATTTTCACATGTAAGTGTAAACTTTGACCAGCAGCGGCTTCTTTGGATTTAAAGTGACAAGACGCCCTAAAACAGCTCAAATAGGCAGAACTGACCAGACTAAAATCTCATATTAGTCTGGTCAGTTCATTAATGTTCATTAATACAATTAATGAACATGTTCTGTGTAGCCCATAGACCTATCCTAACCTGTTCAAGAGAGCATCATAGCATCATTTTAAAATAAACTGTCGTCATGGAGACTCCAAGATGCCAGTCTTTGCTGCAGATGGACTAACTGTGAGCTTCAGTGTTTGTTTTTTCATCCCTTTACTGTCCTCATGACTGTGTGGTGAGGCCTTTCAATTCTCTTTGAGTCCTCTAGTCTTTCCCATCTTGAAGACTGGCTTATAGAAATGAGCAGGAAGTTAAAAATTAAAAGTTTGACACTTTTATCACTTTAAAAAGTAAAGAAGAGATTCCAATACAAATTATGTTTATTTTTTAGGAAGTAAGTCGGGTCTCGATAAGTGTTGAAGACTGATTATTTCTTAACCTGGGAGGGATTTAAGTCTCTGTGAAGAGAATGGGAAGAGAGAGGGAATGGAAATTAGTTTTGTTTCCTGAACTTATTCTATCTAAAAAATCTGAATATCTAAACTGAACCACTAAAGCAACCCGGCTGCTTTCTAAATTGATTATTTTATGCAAAACTAAGGACCATATTATGATGTAAACTACAAACACATGCCTTCTCGTGCAGCTCTCAGAGTTTTATGGACAGACATTATACAGAAGATGGAAAACCTAATGACAAGATTGAACCCTGTAATTTGTGGAGCATTAACTTATTAGAGAAATACGTGAGAGATTTTTAAAAGTTTTGTTTCCTGTGGCATCTTTGTATCAGTTTGTGGTTATTCATTGTGTTAGTTAGCGCCTTGCATATAAAACAGCGACCAATTGCAAATTTAAAGAAAACACCTGCATCGAAATGAACCAAAAATGAAAAAATATTCACACGTCTTAAACTTTGTTACATTTCTGCAACCTTACAACCACAAATGTTGTTGGGGTTTATTGGGATCTTATGTGATAAATCAACCAAAATCAGTGGAATAAAATGATATGTGGTTTTCAAATTTGTTTATTTTTTTTCTTTTACAAATAATCTAAAAAGTTTTACAAGCATTTTTATTCAACCACCAATATATTATGGAGAACCATCTGATCCTGCAAGTATATATTTATATATATATACACTTAAATATACATGTATAAAAATATAGATATAGATATAATAGTGAAAAAATTGAGTTTGTAAAGAAAAACATAATTGCATTCTTTCAATGAGCATATTTTACACATAATTGATTAAAACACATTGAGTAATGGGTCTCATTAATGGATCTAATTAAGTTGAAGACAATATATTAGATTAATTGCATTAGATTAAATTGAATTGGTGAAACTCAAATACATTGTTTGGACAATAGATAATATTTGATTTAAACTGTCACAAAAAAATTAAGTTGAATGGGTTTAATTTATTTAAATTGCAGAAACACATTTTTTATTGAATGGGAAACCTATCTAAAATTTAATTGCGTTCATCCAGTGAGTCATTTTTATGAGTGTGCCTTGTTTCACTGCAGGGACGATGTGAAGCCTCAGTTTTCCTCCACGTAGAGTCCGGATCACCTTCTTTCCCCTTCACAGACGTATTTCCTTTTATTAGTCATTTACATAAAATCCCAATGATGTAACATGACAAAATGCAGAAAAAGTTTAATACTTTTTCGAAGCACTCAACAACAAAAACACGTGGAAACCCTGCGACGTTCGTTACTTCCTCTCTGGGTCAGATGAATTTAATTTCCAGGCGCTACAAGGATTAAAACGCCTGCTAATAGGTTTATCTGTCTGCGTCTCCTCTGTTAATGTAATGCATTTAGTTAATCCGGGGTCTAAATGTTACAGGGGTGACGTCACGGTGAAGAGAGACAGCCTGATGGACACCACGGTGCTGGAGTCAGAGGGGGACACCGAGGAAGACGAGGACACCAACGGTACATGTCTTCACGTCTCCCACGAGTTTTAATGAGTGGAACAGCAGAAACGAACACCGTCATGTTTGCATTTAGAAGACACACGTGGTGACAAATCCCTAAGGAAAGCCTTTTGGGTTTCAGATTACCAGGATAATGAGGACGGAGGGGCTGAGGAGGACGGATCGCCTGGCTCGTGGCCGCGCTGCGTTCTCCAGTGAAGCTCAGGACTCCACGGCCTGCAGCCACCAGCAGGAAATGAGAGGGTGGGAGGAGTGACAGACTGAGTGCCAGTCTGGGAGGAAGAGGAGGGCAGCATATGGACACGGAGAGACTGAGTGACTGAGTGTGTGTGGACGTGTGATAGGCAGATTGTTTTCTCTGTAAATATTTTCACGTTCAATAAAGCCGTCAAACTGTGAGTGCAAATTTGCAGCTCTTGTTGTCTTTTCTCTCTCTCTGTCTCTCTGTGTTTCTCTCCTCCTCTCCTTTGATTTCTGGGTGACCCTGCCTCTTCCTGACACACCAGTTCATCGCCTCCACTTCCCTGCCGGAGTAAACCCGATTAGATGAGCTGGAATCACATTTTCTGCTCATTCTTTCCTCCCCGTCTCTTTGTCTCGGAGCTGTCCTCGTAAACACCACAGAGTTACTTATTGTTTTATGCTTTAACCTCTCACCTCCATAATTACCTCATTAATGTCGTCCTTTGCATCACTCCATCTCCTCTGTGCCCATTTAATAAAAATAATAAAGCACAATTAGCATTTAAACCTCTTTCCTACAGTCTGTTGCCCTCTACATCGTTCTCTCTCCCCTCTCTTACTCTACCAGACTACATGTCTCAGTCACTACGGCAACCGATGCTTTTTTTTTTCTTCTTCCTCACTTGCTTTCTGTATCTCCCCCCCTCTCGTCTCCCTCTCTCTCATTCCCTCTCTCCGCTGCCAGAGGTAAGCATGATAACTGATATGTGTCTGAGTGCTTGTGTCCGACTCCCGGCGTGCCTGCGCTGTCTCCCGGTGACATTTCTTTGGCATTTCGGGGAAGAAAGTTCCCCGTTTCTGCCCAAAGTGCCGCACATGACGCTGGAAATGATGATTAATGTGCTGCGCTCAGGTGTAACTGTGTGAAAGGGGGAGCAGACCGGACAGTGAGTGTGTACTTTTTTTGCATGCAGATGTTGATTCTGTGCAAACATGTGGCGTGTAACTGAGTGGTAAATTTAGATCTCCCTTGGGGAGGCTTTGTTAAGATTGTTTTTTTATTTTAATATCTTCTTTTAAGAGAGCAAGTTGGCTTTGAGCCAGCCCACATGCTGGGTTTTGTGTTTTTAAATGGGAAAAATAGATTAAAGGGAAAAAAGCAGGACGCCCCCCCCCCTCTCTCTTCTTCTTTTCTGTATCTCTCTTGCCCTCATGTCTTGCAGAGATGATCGGAGAAGAAGAGTCTCTGTGAACACAGCGAAGCGATGGAGAGATGGTAAGATTTCTGAGTATGGGATGCAGATGCATAAAATGTCACTCTGATTGATGGCTGGCATGGGAATCAATGCCTGAGCTGCTGAGGCTGTGCAAGGTGCCTCTGGACAACTGGTTCTCTGATAACATGCTGTCCGCACAAAAAGTCTTACGTTCATGCGCCTAAATTAAGGCCTTAAAATGTCTTACATTAATTGAAAAACAATAAGTTGTTAATCACAGACGCTACATTTTGTTAGGACTATTTAAGCTCATATTTAGTTTTCGTTTTTCACCAGGTGTTTACTGCTATGAAAAAGTTTGAGTCATAAGCAGATATTTTCATTGCGCGGTTGCGGCTACGGCTAAAGCTGCTAATAAGCTAAGCTAGTTTTTTTTTTACTTCCGTTATGGGTAAGTGGAAATTTATCGGCTGTTTGACTGGATGACGTTTGTCTTCGCCATCTTCTCACTTCCGTTGCCAACTCGCACTACGTATTTATTAGCGATTTTTCTTTCTTCTACATTTCCGTCGTGATGTCAGTCTTAAAGTTCTACTAAGGACCAAAATTTCAATATTTGTTAATACTTTTGAGCTGACGGGATTCGCTTTTAGACTCAAGTGTGTCAACCAATTAAAAACTGCTGTTCACCGTTTCGCCTGTGATGGCGCTGCGCCAAAAAGCGACACGAAAACCTCCGAAGAAGACATGAGCGCGGCTGCCTTCTTCACAAAATGTAAATAAAAATGGAGTAGCTTCAAATTTTAACAGTCGTATGATTTCTCTTTTGTTTTACCTCGAACGTTAGATTCTCGCGTCTGTCTTGGTTGTATTTACCCAGAATGCTCTGTGCTATTGTCGGCTTCCTGCGTGTTCAGCGGTCACTGGGCAGCTTGGCATTCACTATCAAACCAAAACGGAGGTTTTTAGGTGGAAACAGAGTTTGATTGCGCATTCACACCTTCCCAAACGAACCGAGCGCCTTCTGTAAACGAACTAGGGTTCGATTAAAACGTATTAAATAGGGCTGGTGTGAATTCACCCTCAAATTCCTTTCAAAATGCGTTTTCCAGACACATATTATCATTTTGTAGCACAGAAATGTAACTATGTTAACTTCACTTGTTATAAAAGTGCTGTGTATATCAAATATGACTTTTACTTTCTAATTTAATGCTTTGAAAATGACGTCATCACAACACTGCTCCTTTATTAACCCTTTAACAACTTTTTTGCCACTGACAAATAGCTTGTATAATGAGCTCAGCAGATGCAAAGTTGCACCAGGAGTTTGCTAATTGCTGTTGGCTAGACTGAAGGAGCTGAGTGTGAGATTCATGGGCAGCTAATGCTCTCTGAGGCAGAAGCTTGGAAACTGCCGCTTCGAGGAGGCGCTGTGTCTCGAAGGCGGAGCTCGGTCCACCCAAGTGTTTTGCACAGCTGATCGGTTGCAATGGAGATTAAAAGGATTTCTCAAAGAGTCAAACCAACACTCCATGAATAACATGATGTAGAGCGCAAAAAAAGTTGATTTTACACAGTACTGCCCCTTTAAAGCGGACAAAACAGGTCTGGTATAAATTCCACTTGTCGTGGTCTTAAAGAGTCTTAAATTTAAGTTGGTGAGACCTGCAGAAGCCCTGTGATAGCTCCTGTCACTCCTCTTTCAGCTCCATCTCTCCTGTCGCACGACTCGCTGCCCTCATCTTCCTGCTCCTGGCCGCCCTGCTCTCACAGCCCTCCACCTGTAACGGCGAAGAGGACGAGAAGCCGGAGAACTCCCCGTCTGCACAGCTGTCCGTCAACTCCCAGGTGACGCCCACCCCGCTGTGGGCGGTGGTGTGGGGGCCCACGCAGCCTCTGGAGGAGGATGCCACCTACCACTTGCTGTCCAGCCAGGAAACCGACCACCTGCACCTGCAGGAGGTCAGCAGCGCCACGCCGGGGGATTGGGTCTACCTCGATTCAAGCGTGCAGCCCCAGGAGAAAGCACACTTGGAGTCCAGGAACAGGGAGGGAGAGGAGGATGGAGGGACGGAGGCAGAGGAGGCGAAACCCGAGGAAGGTGGGCATCAGGAGATACGCATGAAGGGTTTCTAAATAAAGGTGGCCCTGAGTGTGTGAGCACACACACACACACACACACACACACTCTCTTGCACCGGGAGTCCTCCAGGGAATTAGCTGTCACAGGGGTGAAGGCTGACACCCTCCTGTGTGCAGCCGGCTGTGTCTGCGCCGGGGAATGCCTAATAAAGTTCTCATCACTCACAGGGAGAATTTGGCCCGTGTCAAAACTGCATAGAAAAAATAAACAAACAGAAAACGACGGCGTTGGATTGGTGCTGTAGTCGGAGGCCAGAACCTCACACATCCAATTTCATGTCTCAGCTGGCTTTATTGATTCCTTCTGCTGTTCTGAATTCAATTACAGGTGTATCTCAGTAAATCAGAGCATCACTGGAAAGTTAATTAATTTCAATGATCCAGTTTAGCAGAAATGAAGCTCAGATATATGGATCCAGTTCACTCAGAGTGATGTAT
This sequence comes from Girardinus metallicus, assembly GCA_903067095.1. Taxonomy (NCBI): domain Eukaryota; kingdom Metazoa; phylum Chordata; class Actinopteri; order Cyprinodontiformes; family Poeciliidae; genus Girardinus; species Girardinus metallicus. The sequence continues at coordinate 5,118 of CAEGAE010070586.1, read as the reverse complement.
TTCAAGTGCTCTGGTGATTATGGCTTCCAGCTAACACAAGAAACTCACCTTCTGACAAAACCAACATTGCATAAGATCAACAGAGATATATTTTTTAAAGGGCCAGTATTATGTATTTTCCAACCACACAATGCCATTTTACAGCACAATTAAGTAGTTTTGTTACCTGCAGTACTTATAAAAATGCTATAAATATCAAATTTGACATCATAACTTAACGCATTGAAATTGAGTCTCTGCTGTTTCTGAAAACCTGCCTCCAGGAAGTAATCACAACATCTTAACTCTTTAACAACGTTTTTACCAGCGTTGCACTGAGAAGTAGCTCCTATAATGAGAGCAGCAGATGTGCAGCTCCACCAGGTGTTTGCTAATTGCTGCTGGCTAGTCTGAAGGAGCTGAGCTGTGGGTTGGTACCAAGTCCTGCTGGAAAATGAAGTCAGCTTGACAGCAGAAGGAATCATAAAGTGACATAAGTCTTCCTGGTAGATGCCTGCATTGACTTTGGACTTGATAAAACTACAGACTCTCCACTTTAACTCTCTTTGGAAACTGATTTCCAAGAGAAATACAAACTTTGATTAGTTCTGATTCACAAGTCACTTGATTTCTTGCTAATCTCCTCCAAACTCTTGAATGGGCTTTGCTTTACAATCAGCATAAGGGCACATTACCTGTTTTCTTCCACAGTTTTTCCTTCCACTTAACTCTCCATTAATGTGTTTGTTTACAGCTAACCTCTTACGTAACAACATTTTGTTGGCTTATCCTCTTTGTGGAAAGTGTCTGCTGGTTAAAACATAATATTTCTAAAAAGTAAATGTATTACTATTCAAATTTTTAGAAAAATTTTTTAGTTTTTTCTTAAAGTTACTGAAAAAAATGCTCAATATAAATATATATGTAACATGAGTTTAGTTTTTAAATTGATTTAGTGGAAGAATAATAATGAAAATTTGATGATATTCTAATTTATTGAGACGCACCTGTCTGCACAGCATGTCTTGTAGCGTGCGTGTGTGTGTGTGTGTGTGTTGCAGTGGACCCTCAGTTCTACGTCACCGTGACCATCTCCTCGCTGCTCATCCTGACAGCCGTCATCATCACAGCCAAACTCTGGTAAGGAGCTGAACCCTCTCCGTCGAGCCGCTCTGCGTGTGAATACATGAATATGAAATGGTGGACCCTCGCTGTGCGAGCTGGACGCCTGTCCCACAGCAGGACGGCGTCAACGTGTCCTGACTAAAAACACCTCCACGTGAAGTGTAATGACATCAGAGCTAACTTTCTGATGCTTGATGCAAACATTGGGTGCGAATTACTTGTAGATTCCTGGCGTGAACATTTTATTTTAGATCTTCTTATCATAATGTCAGTTTCCATTCAGGATGTATTGAGGTCAGTTGTGGAGTTGCTTAGTTCCTAAACTGGAGATTAGGAGGCCTCGGAGGAGTTAGAAGATAAACTTTCAGCGGTACGAAATGAATAAAACATTACTCTGCTGCTTAAAAGGGAAATTTCTTTTTGTAAAGCTTTTATCTGGCTAATTGCCGGCATAATTGCACTTCATTAATATACGAAAATGTCTTAAATGAACTAATTTGGCTTAGATGAACTAGTTTTGAGTGGAGGAAGTGGAGATGTTTAGTTTTCAATTAAAATAGTTTTTTTTATATATAAGACATTCAGTCTAGAGACAATAGAAGGTCATTCCCTGCAAAACATAAAATATTATCAAGTGTTTTTGGTCAAGTTTCTAGTGCAAATATTAGCACACACGAAATGAGACGTATAGAAAACCTTCAGCAAGATATATGAACTTGTTTTACGTCAATATTTCCTTAATATTGATGAAAAATGCTAACAGATTATTTCACTTATAATATGGGAAAATATCTTGTTATAAGTGAAACAATCTGCCAATTGAACTAATGCTTTTTCATCACTCTCCAGGAATAAGCTCCTGTTTCTTGCTAAAAAGTTACTTTTAAGTTAGTTTTGTCTTTTTTCAAGTGTACTGGGATATTTGCACTAGAAAAATACTTGGTAATATTTTGTGTTTTTACAGTGTAGCAAAAGGCATTCACGCTTTTTGATCGTTACAAAACACAAACTTCAATGTTTTGCTGGGATGAAATGAGATGGACCAACACAGATGAGAAACAGAATCTAATAAAAAAATGTTAAAGTGCATTTATTTTCAGCACCTTTTACTCTGACACCCCTAAATAAAATCCAGTGCTGCCACTGAGCCACTAAACAGCTGAGTGCGTAAAAATATTTAGTCCTGTGAAGGAAACTGTAGTGAAAACAGAGTCAGCAGATCTGAATAAAATGAAATAACGTGTCATCATTAGTTTTGTTCTCTGGTTACCAGTTACATTTACTTGATAAATGCTTTTATTAGCAGTTTTACTGCATTGTTGTTTATACTTTTACTACAGTAATATTAATTTTGAACTACCGCTTCTCTTACTTGAGGAAAATTTTGGGATATTCTAAAAAAAGACAAAAAAAAAAAATACAAATAACTTTAATGACGAAAGAACAAATATATTTTAATCAAAATCTATGAGGTACAGAAACACCTGCAGAACTTGTTGTTTTTACACCAGCTGTGTTGTTCTAATTGTTTTTTATTTAGAGATTAATAAGACACAAACACTATGTAATGTCACTGGAAGTACATTTCCTATGTGCACATTTCATCCTGTTAGTATCAATTTTAAGTTGAATATTGAAAAAATATTTAATATTGAAAAGGTGCTTCCTGAATGTGTTTTGTATTTGTTTATAATCATTTTCTTTTATTTAATGCAGAATTTGCACATATCTTTATATTTTGTCTGATTGATGACATTTTAAAATATTGAATCAGATTTTATTACTAGTCACTCAGTAATTGAGTAAACTTTTTACCTAATACGTTTTAGTAATTGTTTTGAAAAGCTGCATTTTACTTTTACTTGAGTGAAGATATGTTGGCGTATTGCTGCTCTTATTTGAGTATAATGTTTGGCTACTCATCTCCATAGTGAAGCATGGCAGGGGCAGCATCATGCTGTGGGGAGGCTTTTCTTCAGCATGGACAGGAAGTCAGTCAGAGTTGGTAGGAAGATGGATGGAGCTAAATTTAATAAACCATGTCTGATTTTTCCTCTGTGTTGATCCGTCACATAAAATCCCATTAAAACAAGATTTATGTTTGTGACCAGAGACGCACCGATAAGATATCAATATCTGTATCAGCTCCAATATGTAAGAATATTCTAGATTAGGTATTGGTGCTCCATGGGCAGATCTAGTCAGTATATTTCTATGCTTTGTTCTCTGATTGACTACATGCCTAATTATTTATTTTACATTATATGTAGAATTCATAATTTCACTTTCTGAATTATTTTAAAACTTTGTTGCATTTTAGTTTTTGCATATTTGAACAAGGTAGCTAACCTTTTGTTTTTGTCAGTTTCAGTTTCTTTATCATTTATTGTACTTTGGCTGTTTTGCTCCTAATTGCAGTGGCTGAACAGATTAAAGTTGTTTTTATGTGTTTGACTGAGCTAGTGAAGCTATTGGTGTGTTTATGTGTGCTGAACTGCTGCAGAGTTATCAAACAAATTTGTTATTCGGTACATTTCTGTCTGTGTTTTCAAAAGAGAAATGTTTTAAAGAGGCAGTATTATGTTTACCAGGCACTTAAGGTCATTTCATAGCACAATCAAGTAACTATTTTAACTTCAGTTGTTAAAAAAATGCTACATTTATCAAATTTAAAAGACATTTTTCTTTGTAATTGGGCCTCTGTCTCTTTAAAAACTTCTACTCTTCAGGAAGTCATCACATGGCTCCTCTATTAACCCTTTAGCAACATTTTCTCCAGCGTTGCACTGAGAAGTAGCTGCTGTAATGGGGTCAGTAGATGCTCAAATGTTTACTAATCGCTGCTGGCTAGTCTGTAGGAGCCGAGTGGACGTAGGGTGCTCTGTGAGGTGGAAGCTGGGAGGAGCTGCGTCCTCTCAGGCACAGCTGATTGGTTGCCATGGCGATTGAAGGATTTCTCAAACACCCACAAAAGAATCAAGGCAAATCTCCAGGTGTGTTGTTGATGAGGGAATAACATTGTAACATGATGTAAAGTTGAAAAAAGTTGATTTTACGTTGTCCTTCCCCTTTCAGTCAACTCAGCTCTGTCTTTCTGTATCGGATCGGTACCGACCGATACTAAACCGCAGGTATCGGTATCGGAGGCGGAAACAGTGGAATGGTGCGTCCCTCGTTAAAAGTGAAAAACTTTTAAGGGTAGGAATACTTTGTGATGTCCCTCAGCAGATGGCTGACGGCCCCACGCTGGAGCGTCTGGTTTGCGTACCGTTATGGTTACGTAATGGGTCTGTGCGATCCCCCACCAACTCTCCCTCTCAAGTGAAAGCTGAGCAATTGCCTACTAATGACTTTATTAACAACACTTGTGCTCCTCAAAGTCACAGTTGGCACAGATGTGTCATTTAGAGCCATTAGTGTTGCAATGATTAAACATTTGCCGCCATCATTAGGACGCAGAGAGCCGCTCTGATTGGCTGGCTCGCCGGCTTGGACGTTCGCATGGCCTCCACTTAGGCTGAGTGTTCCTGAACAGCAGCCCACCTGCCGCTGAACCTCTCAGCGCATGCAGACGTGGTGGTAAACATGCGGTATGTGTTGGCTTCTCATGGCGGGGAAGGTGCGGCTTGGCCATTATCTGGAAATGGGGAGTCGTGTATGTGATGTAGTGAGGCACTCACACGCTTTGCTGATCAAACCAATAAGATCCCGGTTTATTTGACCGCTGGGACCCTCTCTCTTCCCTCCCCTCGCTCTTCCACTCTCTTCCTCCTCACTTTATTACTCTTATCTGTGAATCTTACCCCAAAGTCTATTATAACCTAATTTTACATTTCTTTCTCTAATAATGAGCTTCTTCCTTCCTCGTCTTAATCTTAGTTTTCCTCTTTTTTTCCGTTCCCCCCCCCCCCCCCCCCCCCCCCCCCCCTTCCCCCCTTTTTTCCCCCCCCCCCCTCTTTTCCCCCCCCCCCCCCTCTCCTTTCCCCCCCCCCCCCCCCCCCCCCTCCGAGCCCC
>CAEGAE010070584.1:0-21336 GCA_903067095.1 Girardinus metallicus | reverse complement strand
TCATTCATTATTCATGATAGGATCAGAGCTGACATCACACTGTGTGTGTGTGTGCGTGTGCGTGTGTGTGTGTGTGTAGGGGTGTGTGTGTGTGTGTGGGTGTGTGTGTGTGTAGGGGTGTGGGGGTGTGTGTGTGTGTGTGGGTGTGTGTGTGTGTGTGTGCACAGGCCACTGGGCCTGTAGACGGTTCATGTCTGTCAGCCCAGTGTTATAAAAAGTCATGTAAACACTGAGGGAGTCTGGAGGAACAGACTCGGCTCTGAGGACATTTATTCACAAATTCACTCAATCTGGACAATTTTCAAGTTTTTTTGTTTTTCAAATTTTTTTACACAGATTTGGCTAAAAAACAAAAAAAAGACCAACTTTCTTCCTATTCATCAGTTTTTTGTTTTCCTCTGTGCTAATTTCATACAAACTGGACATAGAAATATAAAAGACAGTTAATGTTTCTGTCAGATGAAAATCAGATCAGATATTTCCTGTTCTGGGTCAGTCAGGAAAAATATTCATATAAAAAACAACTTTCTTATTATTTTCAGATCAAATGAATGAACCAACATAAGTGACCTTTACAGGATTTGGGAAAGCGCAGATGATGATGATGTCATAGTTTTGTGAACTCCTGATTGGTTAAATCACAACATTTGTGTTTATTCTATAATCTATAAACATGGATCTTCCTGTCATAAATCAAAAGAAATCAGAAGTGATTTCAGGAAGGGGATCGTAGAACCGCTAACTAAACACGCGGTTATAATAGTCATAAAAGATTAATCATTAACAGGAGATTTATTTAACAACAACATGGTGCTTAGCAGAAGCTAATGCTAACATGCTAACTTCAACCATGTTGACATCCACCATTTAATCACACAACATGTATAAAAGCATTAAACAGGATCAGTTTTACCCCGCAATGCATTCTGGGTAAAGAATAAACCAACGTGAGGAAACAGGAAGGCTGCGTTCAAAATAAGAGCATGAATATTAAACTACTGTTGACTTGGAGATTTCTTAGCAGTCAACAACCAAATCTTCAGCTCAAAACTTTGTTCAGCTAAAAGTTTAAAAAGTAGCCAAGTTAAATTAGTTTTTTTTTTTTATTAAAGTAAAGAAGCTAAGTGTGCTAAATTATTTCAAATTTAGCAAAAACGCTACAAGGAAAAGTTAGATTGGCTAATAGCAGATTGGAAGAAATGTTCCCATCACTGATTTCCATAAATCTGGTTCCTATTCACATACGGAGAAACAAAAGTGCCATTTGTCCAAACATTTGTGCAGGTTTAAACGCCATGGAAACGTTCGGCCATCTTGAACAGGTTCTGGTGCTGAATGTGTGAATCAAACCCAGAACTGAAGAGCTGGTTCTGATCCACAACGACGAGTCCGATATCTACTGAAGGACCAATCAGCAGACAACAGAAACACGAAAACACAGTAAATGTCACCTTGAGATTTTATTCTGAGCTGTGATCAAACTGAAAATACGAAGGAATAATTGGGAAGATGCCATCAGCAAATAAAATATTAAATATAATTTAAACAACATTTAAATAAAAACTGGCTTGTGTTTTTTAAGTGCTCAGAAAAACATCAAGAAATCAGATCTTAGTGAGTTAAAAAGATTTAAACTTCAATATTTTTTAATGAGACTCACAAACATCTGATCTCAGTGAAACGGCGAATAATCTGAAATCTGACTAAAATAAAACCTGAAGCTAGAGATTAGGGTGATGACTAGCAGGCTTTCCAGTCCCAAAAACTCTGAACTTCTTGCCAAACGTTTGACCCAATAAACGTCATTTTAAATGAAAAATTGTAAATAAAAACACTTTTTAATGTTATTTTCTTTTGAAAGAAGCCTGCCTCAGTTTCTTTTAAAACTCACAGCTTCCTGTTTTCTCCGTATGTTTGGAGAAAAAAGATCAGATGCAGAATAAAAAAAACTCCTGAAAAATGAGACAAACTTTCTAAAACTCTGTAAATTTAACAGAAAAAAGCCGCGGACTGAAACAGAACGCTAAATAAAAAACTTCCTCAGCAAAGCTGAATATGTAAAAGAAATATTTTTAAACTGTGCTGGATATAAATATATATTACATTTTATTTAAAATGCTTCATTGATGCATCATTTTTACAATGAACTGTAAAAATGGAAACTGAAACTTTAAACTCTGAAGCTTCATTAAAGCAATGCTGTGCAGGAAACAAGAATTTGTAAAATATTAGCTAATGTGTTAAGTGGAAAAAAGACTCCAAAATAACTAGAATCTTATTTAAGTATTTTAGTTTAAGTGAGACATTTTTATTTTTAATTTGGGTTTTAGCAAACCGAGTTCTAATAACGAGTCGTTTCAAAAACCTCTGGAATGAAAAGTCACAAATGAGCAGGAAATGCCCGTTACCTAGCAACCACAGCTGGTTTTCTCCCTCCTGTACAATGGCTGCTGGAAAACACAAGAGTTTTGTTGTTGACTCACCATCCAGAAACCACTGGCTGCATTCTGGTTGGCTGAGCAGGAGGCTCCACTAATGCTTTTCAAAGATTTCGAAGGTTGTACAGTTGAGAATCTGTTTGCAATTATTTTCACGTTGAGTTGGGGGCGTGGCCAGCAGCAGCTCATTTGGATTTAAAGGGACAGAGACCCTAAAACAGCTCAGAACAGGCAGAACTGATCAGACTGGAATCTGATCATCTGAGAAAATGTGATGAACATGTTTTGTTTAGGCCACAGATCGATCCTAACCCGTTACAGGAAACAGGTTAGGATCTGCCTTTAAGGTGCAGAGACAGAAAGACGTCGGGAAAATGTCATGTTTGTGGGGGTTTGTGTTTGCACTTCCTGCAGGCAAAGCGACACGTTGAGCGGTGATTCTGATGGATGCGCTAATGCTTAAGCTAACGGCTATCAGCTGATTGTGTGTTAAACACACCGGGGAATCCTTTATCTGAGCAATCAGCTCAACAGAGATAAAGAGTTGTTACTGCAGGCATAAAACTCCTCATTAAAAAGGGAGTCGCTCTGCCGCCGCTCACAGGCCGCTTCTCAGATCCACCAGGTGAAAATGATTCATTCGCTCACGGCTCACCGTAACAGGCCAGAGGACGGAGAGAGCAGAAGCAGAGCGAGTCGAGAGACTAGAGACGGATTGCTGGGAGTTTGGTGTACTTTGGCAGGGAGCCGCGTCGGAGCCGGGCTGCAGAGCGTAGATCACCGAGGTCAGGGCCAGTGCAGCTCACTCTGACGCTGATTGTCAGCATCCATCTGACCACTTTATAACTCTTGGCTGTTCCTGCTAAAGGTCCTAATGCATTCTCTTTGACCTCTGAGGCGTAAATCAAATATCTGGCCTCAGATCTCACCAAGCTGAGATTCAGAGACGGAGCGCAAACCTGAGAGAGTCGGGAGAAAAAAGGATCAAATTAAACCTGAACGGTTCCTGCAGAAGAACCAAACAGCCGGGAAGAGGAAGGCCCGGAACCGGACCGGACCGGGTCAGGAGGAACCGGGACAAAACGCAGATTATTACAGCTTTTATTTCAGCCGATAAGAACAAATGATAGTTTCCCCCTGCTGGGAGGAAGAGGTTTCCCTCCACTGTCGCCTCATGCTTGATTAGAAGACAATAAACATCTGCAGGTTTTCTAAGATCTAAAACCTTAAACCAGTCAGTAGATTATAATCTATCAGCTTAAACGTTAATGCAGAATAATGAACCAGAGTCAGACAAATGAACTGGATCTGTTGGATTATTAAAATGCATTCAGATTACATTTACCGGTGCAAACTAAACTAAGCTAAGCTAAACTAAGCTAAGCTAAACAAAGATAAACCAAGCTCAGCTAAACTAAGCTATGTTAAACTAAACTAAACTAAACTAAACTAAGCTAAGCTATGTTAAACTAAACTAAGCTAAACTAAACTAAGCTAACCTAAGCTAAATTAACTAAACTAAGATAAGCTAAACTAAGCTAAGGTATGTTAAACTAAACTATGCCAAACCAAACTAAGCTAAACTAAGCTAATCTAAACTAAGCTAAGCTAAACTAACCTAAGCTAACCTAAACTAAGCTAAACTAAACCAAGCTAATCTAAACTAAGCTAAGCTAAACTAAGCTATGCTACACTAAACTTAGCTAAACTGAAGTAAACTAAACTAAGCTAAGCTAAACTGAGCTAAGCTACACTAAGCTAAGCTAAACTAAGCTATGGTAAACTAAACTAAGCTAAGCTAAAGTAAGCTAACCAAAGCTAATCTAAATTAAGCTAAGCTAAACTAAGCTAAACTGAGCTAATCTAAACTGAGCTAAGCTAAACTAAGTTAAGCTAAACTGAGCTAAACTAAAGTAAACTGAATTGAATTAGAATAATTTGATTCAATTCAAATGAAATTAAATTGAACTGAATTTAATTTTGACTTAAACTAAATTTTCTTGAATTAAATTGAGATTAAATTAAATAATATAAATGAAATAAACTGAAGTGAATAGAATTCAATGGAACTGGAAACTGAACTGTAAATAAAACTGAACAGTATTAAACTAAAATTAATTGAACAGAATTATTTTATCAACCTAATTGAACTGAAATAAATTAATCTAAATTAATGACTTTTAATGGAAGTGTGACATGAAATGTAAATAAAACTGCATCTTTTACTGAACTGAACTGAATTTGACTTAATTGAATTGAAATGTGAATCATATTGAACTGAACTAAAGAATTGAATTTAAATAAATCCAAATAAGTTGAAGAAAGTTCAGTTTGATGGAATTAGTGACAGATTTATGAACTGAATCATAAATGAATCACTTTGTTATGAATTGAACTTAACTGTAAAAAAGAAGCTGAAGGGAAACATAACATCCATTTTTTCTTTACTGCCAGAAAAACAAAACCAATTTAAAACTCATCCATAAAACAAATATTAACAAAAAATAAATAATCAACTTGAAGCTAAACATTTATCATAAATGGTGGGATTATGTTAGATGTAAATCTTAATCTCAGTTAATCTAAATAGCTCATTTTGTAGATAATCTCATAAATCTCAGAACTTAACGCTCATCTGGTTTTATCATTTTACGTGACGCGGTCAGCAGGAAGCAGCAGAGAAGCTGCAGCGCGGCGTGTTTTTACAGTGCATCCCGGCTGCAGGTGTGTCCAACAGATTTATTCTCTCCTGGACAAACATGGCGTCCAGGAGCCGTCCTCCCGCCTGAAATACAGCAGGAAGGTCGCAGCAAATCCATCACAACACCACCGAGGTAGAATTAGATAAATAATAATCATAATGGAGGCTCCGCTTTCTGGACGCTCCGTGTCGTCGTGCCGTGATTGCCAGAAACTCTCAGCATTCCCGGCATTCCCATGCAGCTCTTGACCCCTGACAGCCTTAAATTATTAACATTCCCATATGGGATAAATCCCATGATCGCCGCTCGCAGCAACGTTTTCATGTGTTTCTCATTCCAGGCAGGAGAGAAATATCTGATTTCTAATCTGAGTCTGTGTCTGCGCGAAAAGTCCCCGAAAGCATCACAAATATAAAACAAGTTTACAATTCAGACAGAGGCGCGCACAGCGCAGTGCGGCCGACAGGGGGCAGTAGTTCACCTCGCTGTGCTGCTGCTGCTGCAACAGCATGCAGCAGCACTAGCACAAAGCGTTATGAATGGGCCCCAATTCATCTCAATTAATCGGAGGGCCCGGCCCATTAGCTGTCAGGCGCTGGACGATCCGGTCCGTGTGAGGAAGACGGACGGCTCAGAGCGCAGACAGGTGACTCCACATCCATCCGCTGGCTTCGCTTTGTGGAAGCACTGAAAGTCAAATTTCAGAACAAAAATCTTTTCTCAGTAAATGAACAAACTCCTGTTGGAGACGAAGGATTGAAAAGTTGAGACTAAATTTAAAACATGACAGGAAAGTTAAACATTTATCCACACCAGGCCAGTTCAGTCCATTTAATCCGAACCCAGTCCGTTTCTCTAGAAAGTCCGGTTTGTTTGGGGAGGTACACTGCAAAAACACAAAATCTTACCAAGTAATTTTCTAGTTCAAATATCTTAGTTCACTTCAAATGAAACTAAACTAACTTATAAATAACCTTTCAGCAAGAAATAGGAGCTTGTTTTATGTCAATAATTCCTTAATATTGATGAAAACGTTCCGGTTCCATTGGCGGATTATTGCACTAGCAACAACGGAAAAATGTATTATTAAGTGAAATAATCTGCTAATTGAATTAACACAAGTTTCATCAATATTAAGGAATTACTGATGTAAAAGAAGCTCTTGTATCTTACCAAAAAGTTACTTATAAGTTAGTTTTGTTTTATCTTGTGTTTAGTAAGATATTAGCACTAGAATTACTTGGAAAGATTTTGTGTTTTTGCAGTGTGTGAATGCTAACCGACCTCTGACCTCTGGTCCTCCAAACCTCGGTCTGGGTTCGGTTGAAGTGGACTCTGGTTCGGTCTGAATGTGAACGTCAAGCGGACCAGTTTTTGTGTCGTTTCCTTCAGTGGTTCTGGGTGCAGCGCCCCCACAGGCCAGGAGGGGAACAGAGAACCACAGCAGCTGGAGGTGGAGCAGATGTTCTGGTTCCAGTAGAACCGGGTCGACCGGACGGTAATGAAGGGAAACAGACTAAATGCTCAGAATTAAACAATAAATAAAAGATTGAAGGAGGATTATAAACAGGCTAACATTTTAGAAATGTTCAGGTTTGAGTCAAAATGTTCATTTTAACTCTAAAGGTTAAAGTTAAACCTCAAATTCTGAATTTAACACATTTTCTTATTAGATCTTAGGTTAGATTTTAGATCTGAACATTTATTTCCTCTGAAGATGTTTCTGCAAAACTTTAATTTAGTTTAATTAATATCACTTTGATTTGGCGGAATATGAGGGAATAGATGCTGCTTCGATATTTCAACATGATGTCTGTACATACATAGATCTGTAAGTTAACTTGTTTTATTTCAAGTGAATTCAGACATTTGCACTAAAATCAAACTATAAAGACTTGGTAAGATTCTGTGTTTTTGCAGTGTAGACATTTCCTCCCCCTCACAGTAACGAATCTGATGATTCATATTTTCTATATTCAAAGTACAGAATAAAAATATCCAAATGTCTGAGGCCTCTTTCATGCCGACTCTGAAATAAAAACTATTTTTTGCGTGTGAGAACAAAGGTCAAAGTTCAAAAGTGTTCAGACACTGACGTTGTCCAGAGGATTTGAATATTTCTGCCACTAGTGGAGAATTTATTTTTAAGTGGGATGAATTTGTCTGAGTAGCATTCAAATTGCTTTTTCATTTCCATACTCACATGTTTGCGTTTCATGCGCTTTTCCTGGTTCTGGATGGACCGTTTCCCGCTCTCTGCTTGGAGCCGGTTCTGAAACAACTTCGGACTCTAAAATCCTCTTCAAACAGAAGAAAATCTCTTCTTCTCATCCTCCTCTCCTCGTTTCTTTTCTTCTCACGTTCTGCTCTGCCATTTCAAACAGCTCCTAATGATTTTTGGTAGATCAGGCCGCGGTTTCGGCGGCGCCGCCAAGCCAAACGCACAGCGGCTCCTGAAGTCGCCTCGGCCCAAACAGACAGCTAATCCTGCTGCTGCAGCGGCCGGGCGCGGCGATCAGCTGCAGCCGGTAAAAATAGGCAGCAGTGGAGGAGCGGGGGCAAAGGTCAAATCTACACAAGGATTTGAGGCTTCGTCGTTATCACAGAACAGCAGCGGGAAACGCAGCTCTGAGAACGAGACACGCTGAGAAAACTCAGAAAACTTCACTAAATCATCTTCATCACGTCTGAAGTTTTTTGTTTTATTTAAATAAACAATAATTGTATCAAAATGTGACATATAAACTTGTGTGGGATTTAAAGGACAAGCAACAGATTCTTTTCTTTATCGTGAAAAATTTCTTTTGATAAGAATCTTGATTTATTGTTACAGTAAATGCAGATTAATGTGGAACAAACTGTAAAGCAGCTGAAACACTGAGCGGCTGTAAAAACTCACCTGGTTAGAGTTTCTTTTGTACCATGAAAATGAAACAAACCAACATTTTGAAGTGTAACAACTTGGAAAAAATATAATGTTTCAATTACTGATTTTTGATTTTATGATGTAAAGCATTTGAACTGCATTGTTGCCAGCCAGCTGCTAACCTGCAGACATGCTAATGAGAAAGTTAGAGGAATAACAATAATTTATTAATGATGATTTTTCTCCTTTGGATTTTGAACCGGTTCTGCTTCGCTGGTGTTTCTGGGCCTTCCGGGTCCGGTCCGGTCCGAGATCCGGGCAGCAGCTTTAAGACCAGCAGGAAATGCCAAATGTTCCAGGAGCCACTTCCTGTTTGTGAGGATTTTTATTCCCTTTTGACACGAGACGCAGCGGCTCTAGAAAATCCACCATTTATTCCAGAAAGAATGAAACTAAATGTTGTAAATCTACATCTTTATCTTGCCGCTTTGAGCAAATCTGCTGGATTAACTCTGGATTATTTTGTTGCTTTACCAACAGATCATCTAGTTCTGGTTTCAGATCTTTACTGAATCATTTTCGTGATTTTCTTTTTAAACCTTCATCAGTGGCGGTTTGTTTCTGTCAGGATCAGATATGAAGGAACACAAACCTCCAGGTTTACGATTAACTGAACTAAAACGTTTCCATCAGAACTGAAGCAAAGTGGAAGGTGATCTGGTCCTCTGCACTGTTCATGACCCACTGGGATGACTTTTGTTTTTTTTGGATGATTTTAAACTTTTAAAGCTTTAAATCGTTTTCACATCAGACCGATTTCTCCCGGGAAAAATACTTTACTTTGCATTAATTTGTGGGAAGCCTGAAATGCCCATAAATTAAAATGCATCGTGTTTGGAAAACAGAAAATGCTTAAAATTTGAGTTCAGTGCAACTTTCATGTGCTCATTAAAAAGGGAAGTTATTTGCAGTTTTGGTAACTTTTATTTTGTACCAAAACTGATGTGTTGAGAAAAGGAGAAATCCTCCAGAACAGATTTTATATATTATTACTCCACTTTACATTAAAACATTTTAAGCATTAAAACACAAGAACAGTGAGGAACAGAAAGTAAATCCCGCAGAGATTAAACCGCATCAGGCGGACAATCTCAGGCCGTTTTTTCTTCTTCTTGTTGACAGCGAAATGCGGCCAAGCTGCTGCGCAACATCTGCACAAATTTGATGAAAACTGCGCAGTCAGGCCGACCGCAGTGGGAACCTCCGACAGGCCGTGAAGGAGCCGAGACTCTGCGGCGGCGGAGAGCGAGAATCCCGCAGCAACAGGCGCAGTTAGCGGCGGCCTTCCTACCGCCTGCTGCAGCGCAGAGTGTGTGTATTAATCGCTGCATCCGCTACACACACACACACACACTCTGCAGAGGCTCCTCAGCAGCGCAGTGTGTGTTCTCTGCAGCTCTCCGCTTTATTATCAGAAACAACAAAAATCTCGATCTGAAATTACAATTATTAGTAATTATTACACAAATCGATAAGGCAAAAAGTCCTTGTTTTTTATCTATTATGTTCTAATAAAACTACAGAACAAGAAATGTTCAACTACCAAAAGTTTTCGGTTTTAACATAGAAACATTTTAGAAAATGATCCGAGAGTCTGAGATTAAAAACTGATTTATTTTTAATAAGAAAAGCGGGAAACCGTGAAACCAAGGCAGCAAAAACAAGTTATTAAAAACATGTTACTTAAAAAATAAAAACAGATCCGAGAATTAAATTCATCTTTCTCATTTATTTAGGCTTTATGTTTTATTAGTGTTTATTCCCAGCATTGCTAGATTTATTTTTCACATGTATTTATTATATTTGAAGTGTGAAACAAGTTATAATGCATAAATCATTTGTGTCCTTTATTTAACCGGATACCTGGGCAGAAGTCTGCAAATCAACAACCTGGTTACAAATGTAAGCATTTTATTAGAATGACAAATTATTATAAAATAATAATATGATATTCACTTGCTTATATCATGTTATTTACTCTGTTGGTACAAATTCATGTTATATCTAATCCTTAAATTTCAAATCATAATCCTAAAAATATCATCATAATAATATAAATAAAATAAAAAACTAAAATAATAAATATTTATTTGTTTTAATCATTTGATTATATTAATAACTCTGAGCTGATAATTGTTTTAGATTTCACAGCAAACTAAATAATGATGGCGGGCCCCATCGGGCCCCATCGGGCCCCATCAGGGCCCATCAGGGCCATCAACTATCCATCATGGCGGCGCGGCGCTACACGTCACCTGCTGATGTCATCATTCCTCAGGTGAACCAAACTGTTCAGGAATCCTTCTGAAAGATTCTGCACATCCTATTTATTATTTAGGCTTTTTATTTGAATGATCTAATAATAAAGGAGGAAATAAATGATGAAAATTTAATATCGGATAGTTTTAAACTGAAATTGTTCTGTCACATAAATAAAACTCTAACTCTGTTTTATTTATATTTTCATAATTATATGTGTGAAACTATAATTTAAGACAAAATGTGAAAAAGCTTACGCACACGTAGCTCTAGTGACGTCACACTTCAATCGAACTTTATTCTTGTCTGTCTTTTCAGACAGTCCGGTGAAAAATAGAAATATAGAAACAATGAAATGATGGAAACGACCAAATCAAGAAATTATGAGATAAAAAATGAGGAATTAAAATAGTAAAATAAATCAGTTATAACAGGAACGGTGGGTCAGTTTTTCTCTATTTTAATATTAAAATTTAATTCCTCTTTGTTATAATTGCTTTTAGGTTCAGATTCCCTTCTTGGTCCCTGAAGGGCCTTTAATGTTACAGCAAGCAAAAAAAAAAAAAACAACTAAATAAAATAAAAAATAAGAGGCATATATTAATATATTAGATTAACATGTAAAGTTATCATCTGATTCAGCTCTAATAATTGACTTGGAAGCAAAATGATTCTTCAAACATGGATCTGAAATGTGGCTCCATTTATTCACTAAATAAGGTTAAATATGTAAGAAACCCAGTTTATGCTTCTAAACTGGGTTTCTGGGTTTTTTGTGGTTCATTAATTAGTTAAAAACAAAGCGCTGCACACGAAGGGCTGATTTTGTTCCGTCAGATTTTTGTTACAGATTTAATGTAGAACAAAACGTTCAGGGGAAGTCCAGGCTGCCGGTGGAAAATCTGATCCAAAATAACGATCCTGCAATGTTCAAATCCCAGAACCTTTTTTCTTCTTTGCCCAGCTGGGTTTTTATGTGGCCGTTCATTCATTAGCAAAAAAAGAAAAAAAGGTTAACAGAAATGTTTATTTTTTATAGTTGGACCGCAGTCCAATCCACGTTTGACGCAGACATTTGATGCCCTTTAGTTCGGTACAGAAAGTTCCAGATAAAATGTTTTGTTGGGTCTCTGTGTGGAAGCTGGAAGCTTTCAAAGCGCCTGAATAAAAAGATTTTATTGGAAACGAGTTCAGGAAACACTTTTCTGATCTGGAGCAACAAAAACACGATAAACAAATAAAAAAAAAATAAAAACAGTTAGCGACTCTCATGTGGAGTCTGCAGGAGAAACGGCGCTGCCGCTCCGGCTAGCAGGTTAGCATGCCAAGAGGCTAACAGGCTAACAGGCCAAGAGGCTAACGGGCTAACAGGCTAACAGGCCAAGAGGCTAACGGGCTAACAGACCAAGAGGCTAACAGGCTAACAGGCCAACAGGCTAACAGGCCAAGAGTCTAACGGGCCAAGAGGCTAACTGGCTAACAGGCTAACAGACCAAGAAGCCAACAGGCCAAGAGGCTAACTGGCTAACAGGCTAGTGTTTAGGGTCTTAGAAACACTGGCAGGCGTTTTGCTGGGCCAGTTGAGCCGAACCCACCTACACACACACCTACACACACCCCCCCCCTGCTCAGTGAGCGTGTTTAGCAGATGTGGGGTCAGCGGTCGCACACGGCCCGCACTGAGCCGGGCTGATCTCTACAGCGTCGCCGCGATCCTTAATTGGTCTATTAAAGCAGCAATTATCCACTGAACTGTAAGGTCTTAATGAGATTAATGAAAACGCTGTAAAGATTAGCCGAGGTTCTTTATTTTCGGACAGAAATAAGGCGAACATGTAGTGGAGATTTAAGGAACTTAATGCGCACTTTACTTGAGTTCCTTGCTTTAGGTGAAAGGAAACAGATCGAGTTTCTTCACACAGCCATAAAACTACAAACTTATCCTCAGCTGGGAATTTTTAAAAAGCTTTTCTGGCAATTTTTGGACACAACAAAAATTGTCTTTATGAGTCCGCATTTTGAATGCGGACTCATAAAGACAAAAAATAAATAAAAATCCCCATTTGGATGTTATTTAATGGCTGATAAAAATCTAATCTCTCTATAAATCTGCTGCCACCTCACGCTCTGTGGCTTGCCCCGCATTAGGCTGCATTGTTCAGCAGGTCTGCTTGTTTCTGCTCCTCCGACTGAAATCAGAAGGTGAAGTTCTGCTCTGACTGCAGCACCGAGACGCTGCAGGGAAGCTAAAGCTGCTACAGAGGCTAATTTAAACGTAATCCTGTGATGAAGCATTGTCTCAGGGAGACAACAGAGCTGCTAATGAGGGGGGAAGTAAAACCTGGCAGCTGAACGGATCAGAGACAAAACGGCCATTCAGAGCTTTTAAAGGCGAATTTAAACAATAGCTTAAAGCTGCAGTACAACAAAAACTATGTTTTTACATAATTGTTAAAATTGTCACTGTGCCATGACAGATAATATGTGAAAAAAGATCTCCTCCCTGAACTCTGCAGAAATGAGCCAGAAACAACCAATCAGAGCCAGGAGGTGGGTCTTAGTGCTGTCAATCATCCTCATGTACTCGCTGTTTCGTGCTAATGACGGAGAAACAACTTGTAGTAACAAGGAAACCGTTTATCGGCCGTCATCAGTGGCTGATAAACAGCATTCAGAAAAGGCTGTGCTAGCCGCAGCGTAGCAGAGAACAAAAGGGGGCAGGGGAGTTTGAAAGGTTTGAGCAGCATGCACACAGCCATGATTGACAGTGCTAAGACCCGCCTTCTGGCTCTGATTGGTTGCTTCTCGTTAGCACTGAGAAGCATGGGGGAGATTCATTTTTTTTCACAGATTATCTGCCTCATAAACAACTGGCGACAGTTTCAACAAATATGAAAAAACATGTTTCATAAAAGTGACATGCTAAAGATTCAAATGTGCTGAACTGATTTTTTAAGACAAAAATATTACTTTACCTTTCAAATGCCAGCTGTACCAAAATTTGTGTATTTCACAAAGAGTAACGATTAATAACAATATTACTTAAGAAAAGGTAAAAAGTGCATTGCAGTGAAAATACTCCTAAAAGTACATTTTGTCCAAACAGTTTCTGAATAAACGTAGATATTTACTCCACATCTCTACTTTTAAATTATTTTCAGTAGAAACTGGACAGAAATAGTTGGTCAGATTTTGTGTCTTTGCAGTGAACGCTAAAGCAAGAAGCTAACCAACATTCATGAGCCGCCATCTTGAGACTGAAATGTTCCTCAGGCTGCAAACTCACAGCTGCGTTTGTACTGAACAAATAACTGTACAAACTGGAATAACAAAAAAATTGCATCATGGAAACGTTGCAATTTCGAAGAATTCGTTTTTTTGATAAAAAGTTTTTATGCTACTATTAGGAGGTTTTTCAGTCATATCAAAATTATGACAGAAACTTATTTTTCTCATTATGAGCCACATGACCAACAACAGGAAGTTACTACTGGGAGAAACCACAAAGAAGAAGAGGACAGGAAGTGGTTGGATGAATGTTTTTTAAATGAACAAATTTATTCATGTACTTTTTATTAAATGGAAATATGTTTTTTCAGCAGTGATAAAGTTTTGTGAACATTTGAAACGCAGCTGCTGCTAACTTCAAGTTGTTTCAGTCAAGGTTAAAGGTCATGCGGTTCAGCTTACTTTAAGGGTTTGTGTTTAAAAGTAAAAAGTAAACATTCCCTAAATCAGTCAAATGATGGCAGGATGCTGACGGCATTCGGCCTGCAGAGCTTTGCTTCGACTTCGACTCGTTTTAATTATCAACTTCAGTCAGAAGTGGATTCAAATCTTAAATCTCTTATTGATTAAGTTCAATTTTCAGCCACTGAACAGCTTTAAAACCTCAGATTAGCATGTCCTGCTAACTCTTCTTGCGTTTTGTTTTCTTCCATCAGTTTTCATCCCGAGCAGGTAAATGTGACCGACTGCAGCCACTTCGACCGTTTCTATCTGAGAAACTTCAGTTCCAGCCGTCATATTCCAACTCGCAGAGAGGAAAAAAAAGGCCTCTTTAAATTTGAGTAAAATGCCTTAAAACATGAAACCTAAGCTGGGTAATCATCCTGGGAGTGCTTACAGGCGCAGCACTGTACAATCAGGAGAAATTTGTAGGAGCGGAAAGCCCTGGCAGGGCCGGGCCCCTGAGATCATGTCTGTTTTATTGAGGGATAAATGTTGCCATTGACTCTGTGGATGAAGGGGGGGTGCGCCAGGCTCTAATTGGCTGCATTAGCGTCAGCGTTGCTAAAACCTGCCCCCCCCACGCAGCCCGCGCCTGATTGGCTGTCTCGGCATTCCACTGCAATCTGCAGCAACCTCAAGGAGCGACTCGCTGGGCGGCTCGTTCTCTGCCAACGAGAAGCAGCCGCAGGGCAAGAAGCACCCTGAAAAAACCAAGGAGCAAATCTGTCTGGATTCCAGAGCAAAAGTCCGAAAGTAAAACAAAACTGACTTGACAGGCTGTCAATAATTCCTCAATACTGATCAAAAGTATCGTTTCACCTGTAACAAAACATTTTTCACATAAGTGAAAGAATTTGCCAGTGGGAGTAGAACTGGTTGCTAGGTGACGGGCTGGGCGTGGCTGGGGTTGCTAGGCAACGGCACAGTGCCTGCCGATCTGCCAGGGGAACTAGAACTTTTTCATCCCATAGGTCTGAACAGGAAGTGATCGGCGCCATCTTGGTAGGCAAACGCAGAGCAGAGCGCAGCAGACCCAAAGCTTCAACAGAAAGAAAATATGTGTGAGAAAAAGATACATGAACAAAATGGCTGCTGTCAGGATCCACCGGTGCTGAGGTTGCTAGGCGACGGCAATCTGCCAGTGGAACTAAACCTTTTCACCGTTAAGGAATTATTCACCTGAAATAAGCTGCTATATTTCGCTAAAAAGCTATTAGTGAGTCAATTTTGTTTGCATTAGAAACTGGACCAAAAATAGTTAATACTGTGTGTTTTGCAGTGTGTGTGTGTGTGTGTGTGTGTGTGTCTGGTGGATGTTTGCTGAGACCAGAGGCCCATCTGAATGAAACCAAAGGATGTGAGACACGATGGGAGAAGCTCAGCATTTTGATAAAGCGGAGCAGCAAACAAAGCGATGAATCGCTCCGTCCAGCTTCTGGACTGTAAGCTGATAAACGCAGCAAACGGTTGAAGTACATGAATCTGCAGCTGTGTCAATAAGGCTGAACGAAGCAGGCGATAACATGGAAGCACACCGCTGCTCGCAAATATGCAACTAAAGGGTTCATTGTTCAGGAATCTGTAGAAAAAATGTTCTTACAGAAAAGAAACGAGTGCTTTTATATCTTCACTGTAAAAAACTAAAAATATTACCATGTATTTTGTCTGGTTTTTGATGCAAATGTCTGAGTAAACTAGAACTAATATAAAAAATGACATAAAAGTCACTTTTCAGTAAGCTAGTAGCTCGTTTTAAGTAAATCAAATAGTTCTAGTTCTTCTGACAGATTATTACATTTTTTCAGTTTTTAGTGAAAATATTTGATAGTGAAATTAGAAACATTATTTTTAAAGTATTACTGACTTAAAACAAGATTATTTATCTTGCAGAAAAGTTACTTTTAAGTTATTTCTGTGTGATTTCAATATATTTGCATTAGAAACCAGACAAAAATACTTGGTGTTTTTGTCAGATTTGACTTGACCTTTGACCTTAATACGCCATCATTTAGAAAATGTTAAAGTCGTCTTTGGGAATCTGATTCTGATCCATCATGGCAGAAACAGAAAGTCACTGGAATAAAAAATTAAATACTTCAGTTGTAACCTGGGGTTGTTTGGGTGTAAATATTTGAGCTACTGGTGATTTGAATAAGAATAACTTTTAACTGATGTCAGATTTGTCAGATTCTGATTCTATGTTAAAAGTTGGACCTTAGTTTTTATTTTTTGCTGTTTCTTGTCTTCTTTCGTATCTGCGCCACTGAAAGTCCTGCTTTGCGTCGGCGGATGCAAATGAGTGAAAAGCAGCGGAACAGAGGAGCGCCTGTTGCCGCCTGTGTCGGGTCACGTTGACGTCATTATTTTAGGCTGATATGCAGAGACAGTCGGCTGGTTTGGTGAAATCCTGCTGCTTGTTTTTAACCACATCGGCTCTTTGTCTGCAGGCCAAACAAACTGGAGATTTCTTCTTCTGCTCACATTCTTGATGTTTGTAAGTGGTAATCAGAGTTTGGTCCAGACTCGGTTTCCCAAGCCGCTGCGAGTGTGACAGATGGTTTCCATGGTGACGGCTGTCCTGCTGAGTCAGCGCCTCCATTAAAGGATTAGGAAGATTTCTGCTGCTGCAGATCAAAGCTGCTGCAAAGCGCCCCGTCGGCTCCTGAACGCCACCTGTCCTCATCACCGGGTTACACTTCATAATCCAGCCGGCCTTACCTCCCTCTGACCTCATATTTAAGATTCATCAAAACTCTGTTTGCCTGTACTGCAAAACTTTACACATTTTATATTCTCTTTTAGAAATGAATGCAGATAACATGTTACTGGGACTTTATGTGATGAAGTGGAATAAAAACTATTTCATTCAGATAGTAAATAGAGTCTGCATGTTTGTAATTTAATCTAAGTTTAAATCATGTAATTTCTATTATCAAGCGTTAGCTTAGCTTATGTTCACACAGCAGGACCAGGTTCTTCACGTCAGTCTGAACGGCCCGGTTCTGATCTGTTCACGCCCCAACAAAATCAGATCTGTGCCACTTCCACATGTGGAAATAAATCAGATTGTTTGCAAAGTGTCTGCAGTCTGAGCGGTCACAGTCGGGTTTCATCCAAACTTTACGTCATTAACGTGAGGAATGCGTCTGAATCCAGAATTAATGTTGTTCAGTGTCAGGAAAACAAGCAGTTTCAGAAAACGACTAGTTTTTAAGTCTACCTAGCAACCAAACCCAGTCTGTTACCTAGCAACCCCAGAAGAGTTTCAGCTGTACAATGGCTGCTGGAAAAGACGAGAGTTTTTTGCTGGCTCACCATCCAGGAACCATATTCTGTGTTTTGGTTTGGATTTAAAGTGACAGAGACCCTAAACAGCTCAGAACGGAGCAGACTGAAATCTCAAATGTTTTGTCCCCATAGCGACTATGGAGGAGCTGCAGCTCCATGGCTCAGGTCGTTCACTTCACAACTCTTTACTGGAAAGAAGGAAAACTATTTTTAAAATGTCCCTGCTAATGCAGCTGTGTTTCCATCACAAATGTGAGCAAAACTTTCATATTTCACTAATATTGGAAAAACAATTTAGCAGTTTCTGTTTCCAGTAAATAAGAAATTCAGCTAAAATTTCTTATTTGAATCAGAATAAGTTTGTTCACTCGATAAGTCATTAAAACACACGCAGCGCCATCTTCCTCCTGCCACTTCCTGTTTTCTTCTTCTTTGTTCCTGTTGTTGATCACATGACCTGTAATGTGAATAATGAAATAATCTACTCTTCATAAAACCGCCGGTTCAACCTTTAACCAGGTCCTGACCCACCGCAAAACTAAAAGTTTTCTTTTTATTTCACATTTCCATTCAGCACATTTATTTTCATAATTCAAATTTACAGAATTTTAAAAGTCAATGGAACGGCCCAGTCAAAGCCCAGACCAAAATCCAACAGTAACAAGACTTCCAATCGTTTCTTCAGAAAAACTCGCTTTGAGACGTTTTGCTCAGAAACGTAGGAAATATTTTCATTTGTAGGTTGAAAACTTTTTAGATTTTTTTAAGAAGCAGATATTACTCATTTATTACGCAACAACTGCACACTGATTTATTCAACGTGACAGAATGTGGAAACGTTCAGGTTATGTAAACACTTTTTGTGCTCTCTGAGCCGTGGTACGGCCTGATGAATCAGTGTCCAGCGTTGGAGTCGTTAATTGTTCTGATTTTGTGGTTTCACAGGTGGAAGGAGGAAAATCGTTGGTAAAGTGTGACGGTGAGTCAGGGAAGATTAACCTGTCTGCCTCTGGCCTCGCCTTTCACCTCTAACAATGACAGACTTAACCCTTTCTGCTGCATGTCTGCCTCAGTGCTGCCCCTTTCTGTGAAGGTGTGTACTGCAGGCGGTTCTTCGCTTCCTGGCTGCTTCGTCACCAACACTGGAACTAAAACCAAGGAAGAGCCGCCCCTTCCTTTAATCTTTGGATTTACATTTGATTGACGCTTTGAGACCGTGTACCACACACACACACACACACACACTCCAAACCTCAGATGTAGCCACAAGGACAAGTAGATACTAGCCTCAGAGAGAAACCACAGCCACACACACCGCTGTGAAAAGACGAGTGTTTGCAACGTTCCCACCACGCCGCTGTATGGCAACACACAATAGAGCAGGAAATAACGCCCAGACGACACACACCTTCATCCTGTACTTTGTCTGAACAAACACTGATTGAGAATGGGAAGATTAATGGATGAAAGGTTTGCACAACAATAAACGTCTGACAATGAAGCCGCCAAGCATGAAAACACGCTCATTTGACATCAAATTAGCAGCACTGTAATTATATTTCTTTTAATTTTAGGGTTTTGAATGAATGAAGTATGTATTTCCATCCAGTCTGATTAAATGTTAGTTTTTTGTGGCGTTTGCAGAAAAAATCTGTTGGTTTTTTTTTGGGAAGCCGCCACCGGTGTAACAGACAAATTCATGTTGAAACGATTCCTGAGATGCTGTGAAGAAAACGCCATGATGGTCTGATTCACTTGATGGATGGAGGCTGTTATCAGCTAGCATGCTGCCATAATCTAAGGCTGACACGTTTCTATGTTTCACTGTTGGCACGACTTCAGAAATAGATGATGAGAGGAACCCTGCTGGAGGCAGCGCAGCGGTGACTGACGGGAATCAAACCGTCAACCTCACCGCTGGATCAGCTGAAGAGGCTGCAGACCATCCATGAAAGTCTGGCTTAGTCAAAGCCCGACCCTGGTTCCTCTGGCTGGAAGAGGAGCGGCAGAGAGAGGCAGCCAGACATCAGCTGAAACGATTAATCGTGATTAATCAACGTTACAAATAACCGTCAACTAATTTAGCAATCGATTAATCGTTAACTGGGGAATTCAGACTCTAGAAAAACACTTGCTGCAAAAGAAAACATGTTCAGAGCAACAAATAAGTCATAACTAAACAAAAAATGATTTGCATTTAACACAAAAACTACTTTGTCTGGAAATAAATTTTAAACTCAATAAGAATAATTTTCAGATTTATTCTCAGATTTAATAAAGCAATGCTGTTATTGCATTTTAGGCAAAAATGCAAAAAAATATCAAATTAACTTTTATGATCAATTTACATACATTTAAAAGATTCTATTTTTTAACTTAACCTGTTTGTTTAAATTATAATTACTGATTATACTTAGGTTAAATTATAAACGTAAAATGTTTAAATTAACAAATTTAAATCCAAACATTATAAAACCTAATTAATAATTTCAGTTGTAATGTGCTGCCTTAATTTTATTGAGTAGATTTGTTGTATTCTTTGTTTACAGTGTAGTTTCAGGAGTTTCAGGAAAACCGTCAGAAGAATCTGGATGGAAACTTTAACCTGGACGATCGACTTCATGAAACAGGATTTAAACGGAGGGAAACATTAAAAATGTATTTTACAGATGCATGAAAATCACAGGTTGTATAAAATCACAGGTTGTATAAAATCACAGGTTGTATAAAATCACAGGTTGTATAAAATCACAGGTTGTATAAAACCACAGGTTGTTTTGCAGTGATGGTTCCTGCTGGTTTTTCACAGCGACTCTGCCGGCATGTAAACGACTCGACAGTGAAATCCAGTGAAGATGTTTGCGGCCGCAGGTTAAACGATTTAAACATCAGCAGCGCCTCGGCTCACGTTCTGTCCGTCTGCAGGACGATCCGGCAGGAAGCGAAGCCGCTAAACGCTGCGACCTGCTCTGCTGCTTCAGCTGGGAGGAAAACTCCATCAGACCCGACTGATTCTCTCCACAGAAACAAAAACCATAAACTGAGGCGTAACAATCTGTGGTTTCATCATTTCTCTGCGTGGAAACAATGAAAACATTAAACCAAAGGAGACACTTTCAGTGTCAACAATTAAAAACTATTTTTATTTTTAATTCTTTGATGAATTAATTCAAGTTAAAATGAAAACTAATAAAAGCTCTGAGCTCCTTCAGGGTTTAATCCAAACAAATCTTCCACCTACTCCAACTCTTTAAACTGGAAGCATCCCAACAAAGACAAACCTCCATGTCACTGAAAGCCATCAGTCAGAGCATTAAGCTGCCAGGCAGCAGGCCGACACGCCCTGGGGTTCGGCCTCTGAAGGAATCCACCACAAAGCGTTTGTCATTCCAGCGCCTCTCTGTGTAATCAAATGATGAAGATTAATGGCTGCAGACATGGAGAGCGTCTGTCCGCCCAGAACCTGCAGAACCTTTAATCTTCCGTTCAAACCGGCGCTCCTTCTAAGCATGAGGAGAAATAGCAGCGACCTTTCATGTCTTAATACATCCTGGTGTATTTTGTTCCACATGCATTTCAGTGAAACATGCTTAGCTGGAAGTGCAGCAGCGACGCCTCCAAGCCTCCCAGGTGTTTAGATAAACCTGCAGCGCTGCCAGGATTAGCAGAGCTTCTCTGCATCGTCACGGCTGGAAGACCAACCGAAACGTCCAAACGCTTCGGCTGCCTGGAAGCTGTGGCTCACTCACCGTTTGGACCCAAACGTCAGATCGGATCGGATCGGTACAGCTCTGCTGGTTTCATCAGAGCCCGGTTCTACACCACACAGTTCTACACCACACAGTTCTACACCGCCCGGTTCTACACCGCCCGGTTCTACACCACACAGTTCTACACCACACAGTTCTACACCGCCCGGTTCTACACCGCCCGGTTCTACACCGCCCGGTTCTACACCGCCCGGTTCTACACCGCCCGGTTCTACACCGCC
>CAEGAE010070577.1:0-20710 GCA_903067095.1 Girardinus metallicus | reverse complement strand
TTATTATTATTATTATTATTATTATTATTATTATTATTATTATTATTATTATTATTATTATTATTATTATTATTATTCCAAAGAGTATTCTTATTTATGCAAATTATTTTCATAGAAACTATTTGGTGATTTATTAACAACGCTTAAAAAAATGTTGAACTAAAATATATTTTAGAATTTAAATTCAGGCTTTGTGGACCAAACGCGTTAAAAGTTGGTTTCTGTTTTTTTTTTTTTTTAAGTCTGTCGAAGAGGAATAAATATAAATGTCTACTGTATTTCTAATTCTAACTAATTTGTGTTTCATAAGATTTTTGTAACCTATTTATTTATTTGTTTGTTTTTGCAAGACAAAGAATTATTCTAATAAAACGAATGACTGAACACAGACACTCCGGTTAAGAGACATTAATTTATGAGAAGAATACTTCTCATAGTTGAGACTTAATTCTTTTGGACAATGATAAATAAATCGCAAACTTAAATGTAACTTATGTTTTAAGAGGAGTGCTGCAGCTGCTAAGCCTTGAATCATCTGACTGGCATCTGATTATTTTTTTCTTCCTGAAATAAAAATAAACTGACTTCTTTTATTTGCAGCATTTTTGTTAGCTTGAGATCTTTTCTGTCTCCCCAGGTGTCGAAAGGAGATGTTTTTAGTACTTTGCTAGAGTGATTTTTCTGCTTAAAATAATCTGATGCACAGAGCTCGAGTATAGCTTTCTCCTTCTGGCACATTGTTAGTCAAACTGGTCCCATTGTTCATTAGGACATCACTCTGAAAGGCCAGTCCTTTCCTCTGTGCTCTGTTATAGACTTAAGTGACAGCTTACCAGTGTCAGTTTACTGCCAGATAACAGCCTCAGCCTGGCCCTTATTGGTTTTACTGGTGGCCCTGTGGAGCTTCCTTTTAAACCCAGTTGATCATTTTGAACTGCTCCCAGAGACCTAAGCCGTCACCAAACAGAACCCAACCTGCCCCGGTCACAAAGGCCTGATCCACAGGATTAGCTAGCCAGCTAAATTCACGTCTTTCTGTAAGGTCCTCAAATTGCATGAGTTTGATCTGGCAGTGAGGAGCCCAGGCAGACATAACATTCAGCAGACCTTTAAACCAACTCTGCTGGGGAGAAAATGCAGTCAGCTGCAGCATCAGATCCGCTTTGCATGTAATAATTGTTTGCATTTGTTTTCCTAGCATTGTAGCACAATCACGGTTGTCAGTTTCTTGCCTGAAGGGACTGGAGTTGCTATTTGAACAGAGATTATGTTTTCATTCATCTGAGGTTTGGGTGTGTCGATTATGAGCTTCATGCAAATTTATGTGGAGGTGTGTATAGATACAAAGAACTTTGACTTGATAATTTGAATGTTGCATTAATCTTTAAGCACATCTTCTTGAAGTGCAGTGACACCCAGCGTTTTTATTTTTTTTTCTTCTTCAGGCCATTAGGATTTGTTTTTGCTAGACTAATTTATATAGTAGTGTTAAACCTTCAAACAATCACAATAGAAATCAATCATTCTATAATACCTTATTAAATTGAGTAAGATTGCTTTTGTATTTATAGAACAGCAGTTTTATACTTTTTGGTTTCATCTCGAGTATTACTTGAACCTTATTTGTTTCATGTTTTTCACTAAAGTTGCAGTGTTGACTGCTCTACTAACAACAGTCTTTCTGTATTTAAACATATTAATACAAGTTTTCTTCCAGAACACTTGCTAAGCCCAGTGGCTGGATGCTAAGGCAGTCATTCATCCAGAGGCTCGTCGTGTTTTTGAGTTAAAAAATGTTTAAAGTTGACAGGAAATTTGAAAATATCACTTGATAATTATGCATTATTGAAAGATTGGAAATACCTGAACACCAACTATAAAGTCTTAAAAAATGCAAACATTTTAAAAAGACTTAAATAAATAAACAACGTTTAGCCTGGTGGGGGCACAAGTAAAGCCTGGTGGTCCGCCAGGCTTATAATACTTTGTGGGGAATATTGTAATATCAGTTTGAATTTGCCAGAATCTTGTCTTAAAAATGGCATCTGCCATATTTTCTGTTGTCAGTGTTTTTTTGTTGTTTTTTTTTTCCGTTTAGCTGTCATACAAATAATCCTCAAGGTGCTACAGAAATTTCAATTACACCAAATAACTTTTGTATGTTATGATGTTTATGATGACCTTTTAGCACAGAGGCAATGTACAGCTATGCAATGTAAAATAATACATTGTTGAGTATGTAACACACATTTTAATGTCCTACCATGCTTGAGGTCTGCCAATAAATGTCCGCCATGTCAGAAGCTGTAATTGAGACAAATGGTTGGACGCTTTAGTGAGTTTTCAGACATCTGCAATGCACTCAGTTGTCATATTCTACAGACTTCCAGTGAACTGTGGCTTAAAACTTTTATCTGCTCTCACAAACATGCCAACAAAGAAAGATGATTGTTTTAATTTAGCAAAGTATGGGCTAGCGAGGCCCTGTTTTGTCTTTTATACCGGAACAATATTTTTCAAACGTTAATTATGTTGCTTACCATTCTGTACTGTCTTTTTATCAGACAGCAGTTGTCAAACTGTCTTTCTTTTTTTTTTTGATTTATTAATTTCAAACAGGTTTTTAAAAACAAGAAAAGAAAGCAGTCATTGTGGATGTGCGTGCATCACCAAGAACAAAAATAATTAGCTTACCATGACTTTTCTGCTTGAGAAGGAGTAGGCAGAAGTGAACACTTATTTAATCAAAGTAACTCATAACAAGACAAGAAAATCTACAGATAATAGTAACAGTAATGACAGTTGCAAATAACAACTGGACATCCAGCATTAGAATATTTACCAACTCCTTGTCAATGCACACCTCTAAATTCTTCTTAATATGTGTTATATAACAATAAATAAAATGTAAAGAAAAACAGAGAAAGAGAGAGAGAAACTGATAATAATGATAGCTCCTGTTTATCTGCAGACACTGAGAAATCCCAGCAGAACAAGTTGGATGAGTCAGGTGTTGAAGATAGCTCTCTAAAGAAGAAGCAGCGGCGGCAAAGGACTCACTTCACCAGCCAGCAGCTCCAGGAGCTGGAAGCCACTTTCCAGAGAAACCGCTACCCAGACATGAGCACAAGAGAAGAGATCGCTGTGTGGACCAACCTCACTGAGGCTCGGGTCAGGGTGGGTACACACACACAGTCGCTCTTATCATATCATTGGAATAGGAAACCAGGTTCTGTATGTTTTTTTCTGTTTGTTTTTATGTTATATTAACTATATTAAAACGTCTAAGTCTGTTTGGACCTGGCAAGAACAATGGGTCAATTTAAACTGCGGGTCATTTAAAAAAAAAAAAAAAAGGTCAGAACGTCAGTCGGTCCAACACTTGACAGTGTCACATGACTCTCGATTGTGTTGATTGTGTTGCAGTCGTGTTCTGAGGCAGACTTATTTTTCTCCTCTGAAAATATGGCACAGTTGCACTGGGAGATTTAACATAATCCAAAGCTTTCATCACATAATCTAGACTCATTGAGGGTAGTAGATTGTACATGTATATCATGATATCAACACTTGTATGATCTAGGTTGATTATCCTGGATTATCCTAGAGGAATGTACAAAATATATTCGCCTCTTTGTGGTATTCTGGCTTATTTTCTTATTCATTCTACAAACATAAAGGTCCATCTCTGGAAATTAGAATAAAATTGAACAGTTCCTTTATTTTAGTAACTGAATTCTAAAAGTTAGACTCATTCACTACTCAGAGTGTGTAATAAATCTCTGAGAGTTTATTACAATGATTTCATAACTAATACTGTTAGTTATGTATTTCAGATAATGAAAACCCTCAATCCTAAGAACTATATAACTGATTAAATGGAGAAATGTTATGATCTTTGGGAAGCCTGTTTACATTACATTAGCTATGTTTCCATGTCATTGTAATGCAAATTTTGAGCAAACTTTAAAAACTTCACTGTGTTTGAACTGTGTAGGGAGTACCAAATATGGGACAGTGAAAGGTAGAATCTGGACGGTCCTGATGGCTTGCAATGTTACTGGCATAACAAGGAAGTCCCAGTAGACAGATTTTGTACAAGACACAGTGGAAGATGCTTTGTCATGACCTGGAGAGCTTTCTGCCTCAGGTTGTGCAGGGACATCAAAAATGGCAATGGGGAGATGTTGCAGCAGGCATCCTTGTGAAATACATTAACTTTGCTTGACTACTGGGACTTCTAACTGGAGAACACAGGAGTTCATAACAACTTTATCCAGGGAAACAATTTTTTTCTTATGTGCCACCCTACATGTTCTTCTGATTTAAATCATGT
Source organism: Girardinus metallicus (assembly GCA_903067095.1). Lineage (NCBI taxonomy): Eukaryota > Metazoa > Chordata > Actinopteri > Cyprinodontiformes > Poeciliidae > Girardinus > Girardinus metallicus. Next base: position 16,374 of record CAEGAE010070577.1, on the reverse strand, counting down.
GTAAAATGTTTAGGGAAGGATAAACATGAGAGATTTACAAAAATGGGAGTGAGTTCCTCCTGTGTTCAAATCCCGGCCCGGATCTTTCTGCATGTTCTCCCTGTGCAGGGGTGGGTTCTCTCCTGGTACTCCAGCTTCCTCCTGCAGTCCAAATACATGTCTGTCAGGTTGATTGGTCTCTCTAAATTCTCCGTAGATGTGGATGTGTATCTGCATGGTTGTTAGTCCTGTCTGTCTCTGTGTTGCCCTGCGATGGTCTGACGATCTGTTCAGGGTGACCCCGCCTCTCGCCTGTTGACCTCTGGAGATAGGCACCAGCACTCCTTGTAACCCCACAATGGATAAGTGTGTAATATAGATGGATGGGATGAATTCCACATGAAAGCAGCTCTTCCTAAGGCCATGAAGCAGCATTCCCTCCAGACTACTGGAAACAGGTGTATCCATCATGAGTTTTTGAACTGATAAACAAGAACAGTGCCTGTTCACTATTAAAACTTTTTTTGACACTGTTAGGGTTTTGTGGGCATTAGCCTTTAAACTTCTGATCAGCTAATTAAACAGCATGATTAAGTTTCAATAGTTTGCCTTTGTATTTGTTTTATATCTGGCTGTAAGTTTTTCCTCACAATATGAAGCTCTAATTACAATCTGGCTATAATCCAGCATTGAGAAATGTGAATACATTTGGTTTTTCATCTATTCCCAAGATGGAGAGTGCTTTGGTACTTTGTTAACAATAACATGCAAACATTGTTCAGAGACAAAATGCGTACACCTCCAGGCAATGATTTGCTACTAAAATCAAATGCAAAGTCTTGTAGAGAACACAGAGCCATGATGCATTCCAGGACAAAAGCTCTTTTTGATTCCAGCCTTGTTCTGCTCATTTATACACACACACACGCGCACTCATGCACGCCTATGCACACACACGCACACCCCCACACACCACCACACACAAACCCTAACCATCACATACCTAACCCCTAACCCTATAACAGGATTTCCTCTCATGGGGACCAAGATTTGCCCCCTCAAAGAGCAATGGACCCCACATCCCCACATTGTAGACAGAAATAGGTTCCCACAAGGATATAAAGACCTAGTTCACACACACACGTAGGCGTGTGTTTACCTGCTGCGATGCACTGGCGACCTGTCCAGAGTGACCCCGCCTCTCGCCCATTGACCGCTGGAGATAGGCACCAGCACCCCACTGGGATAAGCGTGTATGATGTATATGCCTACTTTTTTGACCTTCTTTTCTATTAAAATAAATGATTGGAATGACTCCAAATACAAAACATTTAATCTTGTTTATCTTCGATATAAAAGTTAGAGCAAAGGTTTCCATGAATTTACCCACAGATGAACTTTCCCTAAGATCTATTTTCTTACTCTGAAATTTTAACCAAAGGTTTAATGAAATTAATATCCTGTAGATATTAGACCATAAAATTACAAATTTGAAGATTGCCCTTCTCTGACATGAATTTCATTTAGATTTCACTATTTAAATAAGTGACTGATTAGTTTCAATAAGGTCTGATTAATACTGTTTGATGATACACTTCATCTTAATTTGTGGGATCATTATGTCTTTACCCATGTGCACACAGTAATACTGAAATCATGAGAGTGGGCTTAAGTTACTCTGGCTGGATCTTTTTTTAGAGTTAGACTTTATTGACTTCAGACTGTTTCAAGAAGGAAATAATTGGAAGAAACTTGTTCAGTTTTTCCTGAAATTTTGTCTTATGTGCAAACATCAAATTCATAAAGTGGATGAAGGTGAGGGAACCCTTCACCCAGGCCAAAAAGTGTTCACCGTTAAATTCAATATAACTGCACTCTAATAGTTTTTTACCATAACATCACAGATGGTGACCTCATCTCCATGTTTGCACAGAACAAAAGTATCTTTCAAAGAACATTAAAAATCTTCAGTTTACATAAAAATCAAGCTTGCTTTTTCAGTAGGTTATTAATTACACTCTTGAGTAAAAGCAGGACTGAAACACACTTGTTTTATTTCATGGTTCTCTTTGCATCTTGTATTGAAGTTTGTTATTCGGGGATTGAATTCCTTGAATTCATATTCACTTTGTAAATATGATCACAAAGTAAAATCTTTGCTAAAGTAAGGCATATTGTAAATAAAACTGCCAGAAAACACTGAGCTTTAATCTAATGGAGCAACCTTTGATTTGAGTTTGTTTCCTTTCTACTGGGACAATAGAACTTGATGTTTTGATTAGACATTTACTCTATTGTTCAGAGTTAACTACAACTAAATTGTTTACACAAAGATATGATTGTCTTTTTTCCTATGCTTTAGGTATGATTGTCTTTTTTCCTATGCTTTAGGTGTGATTGCCTTTTTTCCTATGCTTTAGGTGTGATTGCCTTTTTTCCTATGCTTTAGGTGTGATTGTCTTTTTTCCTATGCTTTAGGTATGGTTTAAAAACCGCCGTGCAAAGTGGAGAAAAAGGGAAAGGAACCAGCAGGCAGAGTTGTGTAAAAATGGCTTTGGTGCCCAGTTCAATGGACTCATGCAGCCGTATGATGAAATGTACACAGGCTACTCCTATAATAACTGGGCAACCAAAGGGCTAGCAAGCAGCCCGCTGTCTGCCAAAAGCTTCCCATTCTTTAATTCAATGAATGTAACTCCCCTGTCAACCCAGCCTATGTTCTCGCCTACAAGTTCCATCCCCTCCATGAACATGCCCTCTAGCATGGTGCCCTCGGCTGTAACTGGAGTCCCTGCTGCCGGGCTAAACAACCTGGGGAACATCAATAACCTCAACAGCCCGACGGCGCTCAACTCTGTAGCGGTGACTGCAGCCACATGCCCCTACGCCACCACAGCCAGCCCCTACATGTACAGAGACACCTGCAATTCCAGCTTGGCTAGCCTACGGCTTAAAGCAAAGCAGCACACCAACTTCGCCTATCCAGCGGTGCAGAATACCGTGTCCAACCTAAGCCCCTGCCAGTATGCTGTGGACCGGCCTGTATGAACTCCAGATATGACTTTACATACCAGCTGTAAAAGCCCACCGCCACTCCGAATTCCCATCTCTTCAGTTCCATCTCTAATCCGCTGGTGGTGCAGCAGATCAGTTTGTGTCCTGATGGTTAACCATCAGTTGAGTCACCATCAATACCAACAAATAGGACTCCACAGATGGACCATTGTTTCTTCTAAGGAATGACCGCAATTGCAGAACTGATCAAGCATTTTCAAGCTAGTTTTAAAGAAGAGGATTTGAATTTCCTTCTTTTGAACTGCATGATGAGAGAAATAACAGAAATCACAGATAAGTGAACCGTTGGACTGGTTGTTAGCATCTTGGGTAAGAAACATAAAACAGAGCTCTCGCAGAAAGTGGGCATATGGTTTCAAAGCCAGCAATTGTTATTTTTCTGCTTTCTGTGAATATATATAATGAACCCCAAGTTATTCATACCCCTGGCAAAATTAGATATAAGTGTTTTATTCAACCAAGAACCTTACTTCTGTCCAAATGCAATAAGACAATAAGACAGGACTATGAATATTAAAATTTGATCTGTTTTTGTTTAAATTATATTAAAAAGGCCTTTCCAAAATTATTTCTACGTTTCTTAATGATTGAAGGAAAAACCATAATTGGCAATACAGCAGTCTAACTTTCTCTTGTAGTATCTGACCAGCAGTTTTTCATGTGTTCACAGGCATTTGGATAATTTATCTTTAGCAAAGTTCTCCAAGTCTTTGAAGTGGGAAAGTCTCCATGCCGTCACCAAAAATTTGTAGCTCTCCCCTCAGATTCAAGATGGGATTCTGGGTGGAAAACAAAATAATATCAAATACTGATATTATTTTGAGTCAGAAAAACATGTTGGCTAAATATTACTTGGAATATTACTTTAACACTAAATCTGTCCGGGGTATGAATATGGTATCGTATGACAGATACCTAGTAAGGACCATAGATAAACATTCTATGTGCACAATATTTAGGAACTAGAACTGAAAAAAAAAAAAAAAAAAAATGGTTTTACCCTGCAGGTCCTCATGGGGACTCTGGAGTTTGAGAAGTCTTGAAAGTGAACATGACTCTGTAATTATAAATAGAAAGTTAGCTATTTAAATACACGCTATATTTAGTACACGAGCAAAATTTTCAAGCAAAACTCTGAAAAGCCATTTAGTATAGAACTTTGTTCCTGGTCCATGACAGTAAAAATGTATGTAAGAATGAGAAGCAAACATTTAAAAATACAAGCTTTTACTCTGGTGTCGCTTGCTTTGTCTCATCAAAAATAAGTAAAGGAAATGTTTCCATGAACTACAAGTAGACTATCCAATTAAACAGAGCATCCCATTACAGCTTAAAACTCTGGACAGCTCCAAGTTACTATGTTCCTTCACCCCTAAGTCTCTCTACATTGCACTGTTACCATTTTATCCTTGTACTTATCATTCCTTACCAATGTACTTACCCTTTGGTATGTTTTTTGTTGTTCTTTTTTTTTTTTTTTTTTGGGTGGATGTGCATCTTATGAAATCACAGAAATAAACATTGGTTAAAAAAAAAAACTCTATGTCCAGGACAAAAGATCCTGTAAAGTCCTATTAAAATGCAAGTATTTATTATTACTTCCCTGGGAAATTATTATTATTATTATTTTTTTTTTGGAACATATACCAAAAAGTGAAAATTTTGCTATGTGTTGATCATGACAGGAAAGTTAGTACTTGTTCTCACAGTGTTCCCTAAAATGGAGCTTTCTGGACCACATACGCTCACCAGCCACTTTATTAGGTACACCTTGCTAGTACCGGATTGGACCCCCTTTTGCCTTCAGAACTGCCGTAATCCTAATCGTGGCATAGACTCAACAACATACTGGAAACATTCCTCAGAGATTCGGGTCCATATTGACATGATGATAGCGTCATGCAGTTGCTGCAGATTTGTGACTGTTGGGATTGTCTGCTAGAAGACTCAGAATAACTGTGTCATCTGAAATTTTTTTTATATACTGATTGGGTTGACAACTAACAGATTCATTTGTGTACAAAATGAAAAGGTAAGGTGGACTAACGCTGCCTCGGGGGGCCCCTGTGCTACTTAACTTGGGATCAGAGTTGTACTTTACTTGCCGAGATCTTTCTGATAAAAAAAGAGTAATACCACTTAATTAAAAAAGGGTTAACCTTCCAACTGAACTAATTTTCTGAGGAGGATGTTTGTCTGAATAGAATTATTTAACTAAAATCGACAAAAAGAAATCTGGCATATGCTGCGGAGTTCTCCAGATGCTTTAGTGAAAGGTGTTGAACTGTGTCTCCTAGTGTACGCAAATTGGAAGGCCAGAGAGCCAGACTTAATTCTCAAGTCTTTGAGGGTCAAGTCCAAGTCTAGTCTGAACTCTTTTCCACCAATTTAGAGTCAACTGGCAGTGAGCAGTGTTTTTCAACTATTGACCTCAAAGCACACTGCCCTGCATGTTTTATAGCAACCTGCTTCAGCACACCTGATTTCAATGGATGGCTGATTAAAATCAAGATAACCAAAGTTTATCTTCAAAGTTGTTCAACATTCTTCCGTACAGGTATCGACCTACAATAGTGGTTTCTGCTTGGAGAAAATATACTGAATTCTAACTTCTGGTCTGTGAGTACTCTTACTACAAATACAAATACAAAATGTCCACAAGGTATTAAACACCTGGCCAAACGCCTATCGGAAGACAGATTCTAACGAATAATTTGTTCTAAAAATGTACGATGTAAATGCATATAAATAATAAATAATAATCACAGCTGCTATTGTGCCAAAGTATACATTACATAATTATAGTATTTGCTTTTAATTTGTTTTTCCTCTGTTTAATTTTTTCTTTTTTCTTTTTTTGTGCTACTTGAACGAAATAATTTCCCTGCGGGTAACAATAAAATCAACTTGAATCTTGAAACCCTGTGGCAGCAAGGTCTCTTTTACAAGGGTGACCTAATCAGGACGTCAGCAGAACACACCTCAGAAACACAAACCATAAAATTATACGGAAAAGCGTCTCAAAAACTCTCAGTGCTTTACCATACCTAGTGTAATTACAGCTTTTCGGCATCTAAGAAACAAGGATGAAGCACAAATGGTACTTTCTTCCAACAATGCGCATCTCTCCCTATCTGAACGACGTTATGTTGTATCGACGTACTCAGGTGGCCACCTAGTGGCGAAAATACAAACTATATGCAAACACATAAATGAAGGAACACTAAACCAGTGTTTAGTGTTCCTTCCTTAAAACAAATAAATTAACAGCCTTATATTCAACTTATTTAGGTGATTTTGGTGTATTTGGTATTTTTAATGTGTCTCATCTATTTCTTGTCTTCCTTAAATGTGGAACAAACAGAATGAAGTCACTGGGATATGGCAATCTACCTGTACATAAAGTCTGACCATAAGCACACACCCAGGTACACAGTTAATCAACAAAAACGTGATTCTAACTATTTTCATTTACCTATTAAATGGACAATGCAGAAGACAAATATGTCAAACCTCATAGATTGCATACCACAGATTTGTGGTATGCAATATATGTGGTTTTACATGATACAAATATATTATCTCTTGAACTGCTCAACATGTAGTACTCTAATGTTGCTGTGATAATACCTCACTGTACATCCAAATTCCCCAGTTTGAGCCTAAGTTAAAGTTAGGCCACTCAACCATTTGTCCAAAATGGTTTTCATCATTCGAGAAATGCTCATAAAAGCATGAAGGTTTATGTCAAATCAGAAGTTTGAGATGGTTATTTGTGCTTTTATTTCATTCATGTAAAAAGTGCTTTTGTAACACCAAGGGAGGCCTATTCAGATCAGTGGGAGAACTGGCACCCTGAAAGGACATCGTGCTTCCCTCCCAGCTCACCAATGATGTGATGCACCTTCATCTGTCAGGTCAGGTCTATCCCCAAAGCAGGTCCCCCCACCTCCATCACATTTCCCGGTGACTGGTGGGTGCCTCTGCCTGCTGGAGTGTTGCTGGTTCTTGGTCTCCAGAGCTGGGTGTTCTGGGGGATGATGGCTCTTTTGGGCTCTGGACCTCCTGGCTCTGTTGGGATTCTGCTGCGGGGTGATGTGCCCTTGGATTTCAGGGTCCATGGCTGGATCTGCTCTGGTGGATCTTGTGGACTTGTAACTTCAGGCCCATGAAGCTTCTGCACTGTGGCTGCTGGGTGATTCCCCCAGAGAAGCAGGAGGGTGCAATTCTCCCTGCGTTGGTCCTCCAATCTCCATATCTGCCTGGGGCAGATCTGTGGCTCCTCACACCCGCCGATGAACAGTCATATGCAGAAACCTTCCTCCATATAATAGCCTGGTAAAAAACAGTCCTCTGTCTTACGCTATTTGCTTCGTCCAGAGGGTCTGGGCTCTCAACTGCTGAGAAACGATTGCTTCCTGGAGGTGTGGACTGAGTTGAGATTTTAAATGTATGTGATGTATGTAATGTGCCAGTTCGATGCTAAGGAGCTTACCGGAAATTGTCTGAGCTGTAAACAACCATCCTCCACTGCGAAGCGAGAAGTGCTGATCTGAACGAGGCGGCTGTTGATATTAATTTAATATTTTGGAAGCGTGACCAACATGGACTGACTGGCTTTTTCCACTTCCTCCACAATATTTTTTATTAAAAACAAATACGTAGGCAAATTATTGACAGTTAATAAAAGGTAGAATTGCTCAAGAAGGCAATTCTTGAGCAATTCATGGGTGGCTAGGCCACCCATATAAGCACTTTGTACTGACTTCCATTCATTTTAGTAACTGCATTTATGCCTAACTGTGATGAAGACCAGGACATCACTAATAAAAAAATATTGATATCATGTTGTGCTGAACTCATTTACAGACCAAATGACCAAATGTTTCATGTTTCAGGTTTTTTTATCAGTTGCATTGTGACATTTAGTTGAACATTCTTTCAGGCAGGGGGACGGGCCATCGTTCCTGTACTGCTATCGGTTCAACGGAAGTTATCAGAAACACATGATCAAATTGCTCAAGCAATTTAACAATGGTTTGAGCACTTACCTTTCCTGGTGTGTCTCATCAGCAATGTGGAGCAGCAAAGGGAGACAAATGCTTCAGTTGCTGCAGAAACGTTCCTGGAGCGGACCATGTCAATTAGGACGGGTAGTGCTCTGAGGACTTATATTAAGTTAAATGTAGTTTTTGATTAGTTTAGTTGTAATGCTTTGCATGCATGTAAATATTTATTAGTACCATTAATTATTTTGGTGTTAGGTTTGTGTAAATAATGTTTATGTCTTGTTTTGTTTTGACTACCTCTATCCTTGGTATGGACGGTCAAATTGCTCAAGGTATAAAAGCCAGCTTCTTTGTCTCACTGTGTGTTGGTGTCAGTGCAAATGTGACCTGCAGTGTCGAATAAACCCACCTCAACTGCATTTTGTTGTTATGCCTCATTTTTTTTAACACTGGGCCTCCGACGGTCAAAGTGACACTAAATCAGTCATTTGTCCAAAGCCTAACTAACCATGACTAGTCTATTCCTAACTGTAACTAAAAATCTTAAAGTAAACCTAACTCCTCATATAAAAAAATGAGTCCTCTACACACAGTTGATTCCTACACATTAGCTGAAAGTGTCATCTGTACCTGAGCTGGAACTCTATTGTCCAAAGTGCTCTGTTCAGATGAACATGAGGTTTGTTTGTTTGGAAATCAAGGTCTCAGAATCTGGAAATAGGGTTGAAAGGCACAGGATTTTACTTTATTGAAGTTCAGTGCGAAGTTCCACAGTCATCAATGATTAGAGGTGCCACGTCTTCTGACGGTGTTGGTCCACCGGGTTTTCTAAAGTCCACAGTCAGTGCGCCCATCTAGCACAAACTTTGAGAGCGCTTCATGCGTCATTCTGCTAAGCTTTACGGAGAAGCTGATTTCATTTTCCAACTGGACCCACACTGACCAAAATGACCAAAAGCTGCTTCAGTGACCATGGTGTTACTGAGTTTGATTGACCTGCAAACAGGCCTGACCTGAACTCCATAGAGAATCTAAAATGTAGATGATCTGAAGGCAGCTATGAAAACAATCTACTTTCATTACACGGGCTGATCACCGACAGCCTGTGGTTCTGTGGACAGACGACATGCCTGTTTAAAATGTGCTTATTGATAATATGTATTATAATTTTACTGTTCACTTTTGGATATGAGTGGCAAAAAATATTTAAATTTTTTGGAAATTCTAACTTTTTGCTGCATACCTTTATACAGTCACTGTTTAAGTTAGAAATTGACATAGCACATGGCTTTGGTCTTTGGACTGAAGAGCCCCAAGAAAAATCAACGTCCACACAGAAAGCATGATACACATAAAGGAACAAAGATTTCTAAAAAAAAAAAAAATCAGGTGCTAAAAAACAGCAAAATGTCAGTGTTGGAGTTTCATCTACATCTGAAATAATTGTCAACAACATGCTGCATTTATTGGCACTGTTAGCAAAAACATTGCAAAAAATGGTGCATTTAAAGTCTGAGGAAAGAAAAAAAAACCTACCCTGAACAGCACACGAACTACGATCTAATTATTTTGATTTCAATCTAAATAGCTGTCACATTGTTGTAATACATCTTGAAAATGCACAGCTTGCTGACAATGTCCTGAGGCTCACATGAACAGCCACTTGACGTTAACAAACGTGTTCCTTTTCTTGTTTTACAAAGCTTCTGGTACGCTCTGGGCCTTGTGAGCTGGGTTGCAGGTGTTTTTGGTGTCTGCTCTTGTGCGGCTCCTCTCTACAGGATCTGTGGCTGATCTCTTCATTTGAAGCACAGAACATTTAAACCCAGCCGTCGTCCACCTTCTGGGTCACCTTCGGCGTCCGCTCTGCCTCCTGACACGTGCTCTGCTGCAGGGCCTCAACTCCTCTCCTCCTGCACATTTGAGTTTGTCTTTGTTTTTGCACCTCAACACTTCCTTATGCACTCATACAACACATCCAAGCATTCTTTTGCGTTACGCCACTGGAGCTGACATTCACAATCCATTGTAGTGTTTGTTAATAAATATTAATTTTATGCACCTTAACCATTGCATGGTCTCCCAGTCAAGATGGAGATGTCACTATTATCTAGTTTGTAAAACATCAGATTCAATATGTGCACATACAAATCAATAGCAAATTGCATTGTGGGAAGTCTACTTTTGCCTGTTCATTGGAACAGAAAATGACTCCGGTCAAAATCTTCATATGTATAATTTCAGTCTTCCGGTCTGTCTGCGTGCTTGTGTGTGCGTGTGTGTGTATGTGTAAGTGTGTATGTTTTGAAAGCACTTATTAATCTCTCCATGGCCTTTCACTGTCTTATAAATTCCTGATTGTGTGTCATTGTTTGGGCTTCATTTGTTTGAACACACACCCTGTAATCATGCTTGCAAATATATAGATTTTTAAAAAATGAGCTGCCATTTTCATCATGGCACTAACAAAGTGCATTTGAAATCATTCTGACTTCCCCTGAGCTTAGCCATCAGAGCTCACACAATACCAATCAGAAGGAAAACTGTCAGCCTCAAAGCTTGAAGCTTGACTACATTAATAATATAATAAAACAGCAAATTGAATGTGTGGGCGAAGGGGTGTGGAGAACGAGTGTCTTGAAATCCTCCAAAGACATCCGTCTTTGTTCCTGACTCTTGCTTCTTTTTCATGATGACTCATTGAAAGTGAAGGCTAATGACAAAATAGCAGGCTAATTCCTGTAATTATCCGTGTTTGTCAGTGGAAATTTGCGAATGACAGTGCTTCTTTCTCCGATCTTTAAGCCGGTAGCTTCGGAGGTGGCATTGTTACTAACAAAGCCTTCACAGACAGGTCATGAATTAGGGATGCATAAATGTGGTTGGCAACAGAAAAATGGCTCCCCTGAGGAATGCTTATACAACAAACGTGACCCCCGGCAGTAAGCCGGAATATTTTTATTTTTTTTTTGTGCATGTGTATGTGTGCTAAGAACAATTCAGTATGAGTCGAGAAGGCATCACAAAAACATACTGGTGAGGAAAAAGTATCAAGATGACCAACATAAAGCATGGTGGTTCGGGACACATGAGCTCTAGATACTGTATGTTTGTCACTGGAAAAAATATTTTTAGGGACTTTGACAGCTTTGTGAGGTATTAAAAATGTCACCCAATTTTAATTTAGTCTTCTTGTAATAAAACATTTTTAAAACTAAACGGATTCATCAGTAGTTTGAAAGGTTTCAGAGAAAGCAATATCAGAAAGAAGGAGAAGGTTGTTCTCGGCAGCCATTAAAACACATACAGGCTGTACAGGAAGGTGCTTTTGACATAGTGATATTTGACCATTTTAAAAGACATTCATTTCAGTGTCAAAGTCGAATGATCTTAATATTTGTTTCAGAGTATTACTTAGAGTTAGTTGCATTGTGTTTAGCCAACCGTGTTCATGGTAAATCACAGACTTCCATAATCACAGAGAAAAGTGGCTGTGTTCATTTAAGGAAGTGGGGCTGATCATAACAAAGCAGACGGAAGACCTGATCTGGCTCAAGTCCTGTAAACCAGGAGCGTCAAACTTATTTTCATTTTGGGCCGTGTCAAGATCACCAATGTCCTGGTTGTAGCAAGATGTATCAGTAACACTATCCATTAACAAACTTTTAAAACTTCAATAAATAGCTGTCTCTGTTTTGCATCCTTCCTGCATTTGGGCTCCCCTCTATTCTGCAAAGCCCCAGTAAGCAGTAAAAACGATTTAACCTCCGTGTAGACATCGGTCAGTAATTCGTAGGTTCAAAGCCTTGGTACAACCCATAGACTCGTAAGTTTAGGCCAGGCAAAACTATCTAGTCTTCATTTGTAAGATCCATATGAAAGTATGGAAATAATGCAAACATTTTCGAAGGCCAATGCTTAAATTCAAAGAGCTTGCACAGTTTTGATGATGAGGTAATAATCTCAATGTGGGGGAAAATACTGGAAACTTTTAATCTAAGCTATTGTTACCCAACCCGGATGTGCACAGATAGCAAGAGGCTCTCTGGACATCATCAGAAACCAAGTTCAAGTTTATTGCTGTATGAAAAATTGGTAACACTTTATTTGACGGGGTCTGCATAAGACTGATATAACACTGTCATAAGCATGACATAACACCTGTCATGAACATGAAGGAGTGTTTATGAATGTTTACAACTGTTATCATGAAGTGTCATTTGGTAAATAAGGACAACTTTTAGAGCAAAGTTGCTCTAAAAGTTGCATTGAAAGTCCATTAAGAGTTTGCATTAAAATGTCCTTATTTACAGAATGACATTTCATGACAACAGTCATAGACATTCATGAAGACTCCTTCGTCTTTATGACAGATGTTAAGTCAGTGTTATGCACACTCTGTCAAATAAAGTGTTGTCGAAAAATCTTAGAATCCTAATTTCTGAGCAGAAAGGATGCAGTAGTGACAGGATGTCAACGCGGTCGACGCTTTGAGCAGGTCAATAATACTAAAGATTTACACCTCTAAACCTCTAATACCAATAATGCTGATTCCAGGTAGAGAAAACCCTCCCACTGCTAAAACAAATATCTCACAAATCTAGCACGTCTATGAACAATTTAACATTGTTGGGACATATTTTCAACATAAAAAATTTACAATGTTAGTAGTAAAAAAAAAAGCTATAAAATGACGAGAGAGAACTATTTAACTTTCTAGATTTCTCAGTCGTCATGTTTGCTATTCATAAAACAAGGACTCCCACAGCTTTCTTTTTTTATTATTATTATTATTATTATTTTTTTTTTTTACAAAGTCTAAGCTATGTGCCTTATTATACAAAAATAATCCTTGCAAGCGGGAAAGTACAAACCCGACCGCGTGGATTGGTGTAAAAAGGAGCAAAATCTGTCATGAATTCAGCAGTGGCTCCAGAACTTAAGAGGTTATAGAGACATTCAGTTCAACAAACAATCCCAATGAATGTTTTTTTTTATTTTTTTTTATTTTTTTTTAGCAAGAGAAGCTTTAAACAGGCACAAAGTATGTCAAGCACCCTGTTAGGATTCCATCATTTTATTGGTTCGTTATGGAGCTGTGAACATTACTGCCATTAACTAGAAGAGAGTGCATATGTGGGAGGGCAGTACATCTGACAACTGAAGAGCCACTTTGAGAGTTTGGGTCCCTCCAGATCGCTGAAACAACTGTTCCCCCTAACAGCCATTTGAGAAAAATAAGCCACATCTTTGTAGCTCTCTCGCACTATCTCTTCTGTTCCCTGATCACGACACACGCGCACACACACGCACACACCCCAACACACCCAACCCAAGCTAAAAAAACAACTTTGACCTGGAAAGGGTTGAGTGGCTCTCTACTTCCATTTCTGTAAGAATAATACACTTACTGCCTAAATGTATTCTGGTTACAGAATAAGTGCCTGTGTAGTTTCATGTCCTACCTGGGTGAATCACTCCACAGGGTGTTTGTATTGGACCAGCATTCTGTTTAGAAATCCTTCTTTATGGTATTTTTTTCAACTTCGCAAAAATTGTTTTTCTGTACAAGAAACAAACAAACAAAAAATTCCCCTAATTTAGTTTTTTTTTTGGTATTTCTTAAATATCAGATTTCAGCCAAAGCTTGACTGAAAGTTTAGTTTAACATTTCGCATTCCTAATGTCAAACAATAGGAAACTATCACTGTAAATTATGCAACACAAAGTGCTGATGTAAGGATTCACGTATCATCACAGCGGAACAGAACATTTTCCTCATAGTTGTCGTTTTGTCTTTGTTTGAGTGCCAACAACAAAATTTTCATTACATGAACATAATGACAAACATGAACCTTAAATCCTTGACCTATTTCTTTACCTGTGTGAAAGGAAACTTTTATAGCTTGAAGCTTCAGGCTCCTGATCTGCAGCCCCCAACCTTTCTTGAATCATTCCAGATCTTATCAAGGCAGATATAAAAAAAAACAACAAAAAAACTATTTATAAAAAAATAAAATAAAATAACTTGCATTAAGCAGCTAAAGTACCACTGGAATTTCATACTTTTTTTTCTTTTTTTTTTTTAAGAAAGAAATTTGTTTGCAATTTATCTGTTTTTTTTATACTGACGGAGGTAGGTGCAGTCGGTGGATCGCCGGTCTGCCCACCCTCGTTGTTTGTGTCCCTGGTCAGACACGTCACCCACCTCGCTTGCTGGTTTTGGTCAGAAGGGTCGATGGCACCAAACTGCAGCCTCACTTCTGTCAAACTGCCCCAGGGCAGCTGTGGCTACATGTGAATGTGCCTTTTGAGTTTGATATATATATATAAAGGGCATTACAAATAAATTTTTTTATTATTATTATTATTATTTTGCTATTTTCAAATTTCCAAAAATGTGTGCACGTGCCAGTGTGTGTGTTTTCTTTTGAAGGAGGAATTTAACAAAATTAGTATCTCACAAAATGTTCCTTTGGACCTCCACTGCCCTCTCCAGTCCTCTACTATATTTCTGTCTCAGTTCATATTCTATATTTGAATCTAGAAATAGAAAAAAGGGAGAGTTTGCCAAAAGGCACCCGAAGGAGTCTCAGACCATGAGAAACATGGTTCTCTGGTTTGATGAGACGAAGATTGAACTCTTCGGCGTGAACTCCCAACGCCATGTTTGGAGGAACCCCAGCATGGCTTGGTTTCCTCCAGTTAAGCAGTATAAAACATTCTCAGTACATTAAAGAGCAATTACGAAAACAACAGCGTGATGCTGTCAGTGGTGGCAGCATCATGAAGCAGCAGGAACTGGCAGGTTGGTCAGGACATAGGGAAAAGATTCATGCAGCAACGTTCAAAGACATCCTGGACTGAAACCTCCTATTGAGTTTCCATCAGTCTCTTGACTTCATACTGATGGTTTATTATTTTTTTTAGAAAGACCAAACAGTCCAAGGCACACGGCCGAGATCTCTACAGAGTGACATCAGGACTCCTCTCTGAATGTCCTGGATTGTCCTAACAAGCATCCAGACCTGAATCTCACTGGTCTGGAGTGAGATCCGAACACGACTGACAGAGGTCTCCGACCAACCGTTCAACTTACAATTAAAAGACTTAATAACTTAAAAAACTCCTTCATCAAAGGTTTGTCAGGACAACACACACTTATGTTCAAATCACAAGCAATAAAAACTCTATAACAATTATTTGAAAAAGAAGAAGTCAAAAGCTGAGAAAGATGATGGCAGAAGATGGTTATAATAAGTGACTGTTGAACTGCATTTTTCTGTGTGTATCTACTCTTACCGATTCCTGTTCCTTACCAATGTTTATTAATTAATTGATTTGTATTTAACAGAGAATTTGACATTCTCAGTCAAGGTTCCTTGGCCCTATTCACTCACTTTCTTTATACAGGGCTGTATATCTTTCCTTATAGATGTACAGCCCTTTATTTATATCCCATTGTGGTTTTACATACACAATGTGATATATTGTGATTCAACCTTAATGATATCCTTCACTGTATTTTGCCTATTAGTTCTTTTTATTTTGCCCTCCTGTAGCTATTGTAACTACCTCCAAGTACAACACTCCTTGAGATTAATTGTGCTGGTAAAAACATGTCAGTGGTGGTGAAAAATAAGGTCTAAGCTTGTGAGTCATAGACTTAAGAAACACTTTAGAGGGTAATGTCTGATTCTCAATATTTTATTAAACATACACACACGCATCCACACACACATGCAATCATAGCAACTTTCCCTGTTGAGCACCGACTTTACAGTAAACTAGTATTCCTCAATTACGAAATATTTCATGTTTTCATAATTCGCTATTTTTTGTATTTTTCCCCTGTATTTTTGTATAATACCCCTAACCATTTTTTTTCCCCATCACGACGTTCATTTTTCTCCATTTCAGTTCCTCCTGTTATCTCCTTCCTGTTCACAGTCCAGTCATGCCAGGATCCTTCCTGAGATCTCCAGCACACCAGACTGAAAGGTTTACTTTACCTCCTCTGCATGCCATCAAGCACAGCAGGAGCCAGTTAATTACACATTCATTTAAATCAGGTGTGAGGCACCAGGGAAATGTGTGAAACACCCTGGGGGCCCAGGCAGAGGACCAGGGACCTCTGTTATAGTGGACTCTATAGGAAATCCAGTAATTAACTTACCGTTATCCATCCATCCATCCATCCATTTTCTGTTCACCCTTCGTCCCTTAATGGGGTCGGGAGGGTTGCTGGTGTCTATCTCCAGCTACGTTCCGGGTGAGAGGCGGGGTACACCCTGGACAGGTCACCAGTCTG
>CAEGAE010070571.1:0-65877 GCA_903067095.1 Girardinus metallicus | reverse complement strand
TGTAATATTTTTACATTTCCAGTCAATTCAACATCTTTTAATACAAAAACATGGCGGACGCCTCGGCGCCGCGACCGCCTGCTGTTTTCTCTGAATATTAAAATACCAATAACAAATATATATTTTAGTTCAGAAGTGTTTGCTTACTTAGAAGTATGTTTGATGCCTGCTGAAAGATGGTTATTTTCAGAAAGTGCTTTTATTCCGAAGAGCTTTTCTGAACCGATTTTTTATTTTAGTGAAAATGACTATGTTTCACATTTACAGCACACTTCAACTCATTTTGATTCGCAGGTTTTCAACCTATCTTGCCCTTGTGGGTGACTGTTTGCAGGATGTAGACTCGGCCTACCTGGTCAAAGCAGATCTGGAGGATAAGGTTGGCGCTCTGACCGATGAAATCAACTTCCTGCGCAGCGTCTACGAGGAGGTGCAGAACGTTTAGTCTGACGTTTCTATAAAACTTCGTTATTCTGTCCTTAAGTCTCATCATAAGAGTGAAAGCTAAAGGTGGACAGTCAGTTGGTCCATCCAGCAGCACTAGCGTCTTCAAATCCTCAGCTTCACGTTACAGTAATAAAGACAGAACACTGCAAAAACACAAACCATTACCCAGTAGTTTTTCCTAGTTTTAGCAGATTATTCAACTCAGTGAAATTATTTGGAAAAGCTAGTACTTTTCCAAAAATATTAAGGACCTGTTGGCCTGAACAGTTTCGTAAGTTTTGTCTTATTTCAAGTGTAATAATATATTATTATATTTATATATTATGAAACCAAGGCTACTTGGTAACATTTTGTGTTTTTGCAGTGATGAGAACCTGAGTAGTTAAATCAGCCGTCTCTTATGGAACCAGGTTTCTCTGTGAAGGTTTGGGTTTGTGGTGCAGGAGCTGCGTGAGCTGCAGGCCAGCATCAGAGACACGTCGGTGGTGGTGCAGATGGACAACAGCCGCAGCCTGAACATGGAGCAGATCGTGGTGGAAGTCAAAGCCCAGTATGAGGAGATCGCCGCCCGCAGCAGAGACGAGGCCGAGGCCTGGTACAAGAGCAAGGTGCAGCCATGTCGATTCCTCGGCTCGTCCAGCAGCCTGTCAGAGTGTAAGGATGCAGAGTGACAGGCTGTCGTGTTTCCAGTTTGACCAGATGTCGGTCCAAGCCAGTCAGTTTGGAGACGAGCTTCGCATCGTGAAGGGAGAGGTCGCCGAGGTCAACCGGCTGATCAGCCGTCTGCAGAGCGAGATCGAGGCCGTGAAAGCGCAGGTGCGGCTCATACTCATCCAGAAACACCCGATGAACACTAATTGTTTCTGGTGTCTCCTCATCAGCGAGCCGGTCTAGAAAACCAGCTGGCTGAAGCAGAGGAGCGAGGAGAGCTGGCGGTGAAAGAGGCTAAAGCTCGAACCCGAGACCTGGAGGACGCTCTGCAGAGAGCCAAGCAGGACATGGCCCGGCAGCTGAGGGAGTACCAGGTGGGCCGCCAGCGGGAAGAGACGGAAAACTGCTGACGGAAGCCTAACCGTTCATTTGTTGCCTCTGCAGGACTTGATGAACCTGAAACTGGCTCTGGACATCGAGATCGCCACCTACAGGAAGCTGCTGGAGGGGGAGGAGGACAGGTAGCCGACAGGAAGCACATCCACACACAAACAGAAACACTGAACAACTTTGAAACAAAGACAGAGGAAATCTACAACTCAGAGAAAGGCAGAGTCAACGCCGCTTCGGCCGCAAAGAGAAATCATTTCTTCACCACTTTCACTGTTTCGCTTTGTTGATGACCAGTTTTGACCCAAAGACTGTTCCAGCAGAAAGTCCAACCACAACACTGTAAAAACACAAATCATTTTCAGTGCAAATATCTTGTTTGAAAAAACTTCTAAGAAACTTTGAGTGAGATAGAGGAGTTTGTTTTAAATCAGTAATTACCAGGTCCAGCTCCACTGGCAGATTTCTTTTCACTCATCAGACATTTTGTCATGTTAGAATCTGGCCTAGTTTTTATTTAAAGAATCATTCATTTAAAACAAGCTCCTATATTTTACTGAAAAGTTTCTTCATTTTCTTTTATTTTAAGTGAACTAAGATATTTGCACTGGGAACTAGAAAAATCTCGTTAGTATCTAGTGTTTCTGCAGGGAACGTTAGTGATGAGGTCCCAGCTGATGGTCTTTACTGACAGATTATTGATCATTTGAGTTTGATCCGTAACATGGAGCTGCTGTTTGTCCTGGAGTTAAGGACAGTCTGAGGGAAACTCTGTTTTATTTAAATATTCACTCCAGAAAAAATGACAGTAAATTCATCATTAAAGTATTTGCACATTTTCATCAGAGATAATAATAAAGACTGGACTGTTGTAATGAGTAAATGAGCGACAGCAGCTGCCTTCAGGAGAAATCCGTCAGTTCGAAGTAGAAGTGGCTGCGGATTTTATTCAGAATAAACCTGACTTAATCCCAAAGCCTCATTCCATTGACTTTGAGAGGAAAGTGAAACACGACTGGAGCTGAATTTTTGTTCTTGTTGGTTCAGACTTGGGCAGCAGTCCATCCTGAACATCCAGGCCGTCTCCAGCCCCGGTACGCATCACCCAGCCGCTTCCTGCCATCATGTCAGCAGCGTTTAACAGAAACAGACATTGGTTTTGATTCTCTCCTGTTTCTCCAGTTCCTAAATACAGTAACGGCTACCAAAGCAGCAGCAGCTCTCTGGCTCCGAAGCTGCTCATCAAAACCATCGAGACCAGAGATAACTCCAGATACAGCTCCCACTGATCCCATCCAGGAATCAGCAACTTTCATATAACATATCTGATATTTAGCTCATTAAAACGTAGAAATAGAACTGGGAAGATTGGTATGTTATGGTATGTTTTAGTAGCACAACAATTATTTAGAGCAACTGTTACTTAAATTTAACTCAGTAATATATGAAGAATATATACAGGAGATAAACTTAGAGTGTAATGACAGTTAGCTCCTTGGTAGATGAACTAATCTAATAATCATCTTTAGGTAGAAGATGGATTTGACTGAATTTATTTTAATTATCTGGTAATTCATAAATAAAAATAATTTTTACAGGTGAGTTGTGCTTTTTTCTTAAATACATGAATAAAATGTAAGAGACTTTTAATTTGGAAACAGGATGTTATTATTACTGATTTAATTCAATAAACGGATTCATTTGATAAGAAAACAGATTATTTCTTCCTATAATCTGATGTCAGGGAACATTATCTGAGACCAAGAAATAAAATCTAACAACCTGAGGTCAGAGTTGTCTTGTTTGATAAATCTGTCACATTTTATCAGTCTTCTGGTCCAAACGAATAACAGCATGTTGTAGACCACCGTTTTCATTTGATAAACCAGTTAAATTACATAATCCATTTCAGAAATGGAGAATATTTTCTGTCCAACCCAAAAAGAGCCAACGCTTGTACTAGATGTGTAAATTATTCTCATCCTGAGACAAAATGTAAACATATTTGTGTGAAAATGTTTTCAAACGTTGAAACACCACGCAGCCTCCCTGAGGACATTCTTCACAAATTCATATAAACATCAAAACTATAACTATTTTAGTCATTTTGGTAAATGTGCCTCTTGAAACTGTCGGAGTTTTTCAATCAACACATTTTGATAACTGAAGCTGTTTCCAACAACATCCTGTTACCAGAACCTATTAGCGTGATAAAGGAAGTGACGTCATCACGGATGAATAAGTAAATATTACTTTACTAGTAGCATCGTAGTTCTACTTTAGGACTGAAATGAGTTAAAGGAGAAGGTGTGAACATTAAGAAGCTGTTTAAATAAAGTAAATCTTCCATGCTTTTTATTTTATTTTATGCTTTGTTGGGACAGCAGCATCAGATCCAGGGACTCTGCTTTGGTTCTGGTTCTGGTCAGGTTCTGTTCTGAAGATGATTGTGGAACCACTGGAGATGACAGCGAAAGAAAAGATTCCTTAAGACATCAAAAAATAAATTAATTAATTGTGAAAACCTTGAACGTCCTGTGTGTTACGACTGGCGTTGTCAACTTAATTATGCAAATGAGTGGGCAGGTGCCTGTCTCTGATTGGCTCCTAGAAGACGAGGTGCCGGATATAAAAGCCGCAGACTTCCTGCCCAGCATCCTCAGCTCGTCTCAAGCGGCCAGTTTGTCTGTAACACCTTGTACAAGTTCTGGAGTTTGTAGCAGTGAGCTGCTGTTTATGTTTGCTTAGTTTTCTCATTATTCTTAATTAGGAGGTAAGTTTTGGTCATTTGGTTTATTTACTTTCAATTAGGTAAGTTGGTTAAGATTCAGATAGTTTCCTTTTGTTTGTTGTTTTTTGACATTAGCTCACTCTGAAGGCATATACTCAAAAATACATCTTTTTAAAATAAATAACATTATAAAATGTTGAACTTTGTGTGTGTCAGCTGCTGGGGATCTGAAGAGGATGGATCCTTCATGTTACGACCCCTAGACGGTCGTAACTGTGTGTCTTAAGTCAGAGGCTTGTTAAGATCGCTGTAACACTGACGGCGACAGGAGATTCTGCCTCACCTCACCGGCACTTACAGCTCTCGGAAGAACTTTGGATAATATGAATTGCAACATTTAATTTCTGTTTACAATTAATAAAATGTTTTGACTTGAAATTGAAATCTCATCAATATTCACTGTGATTGTGGCAGAACTATATGAAAAAGGCTGCAAAAATCCTCAGACAATAATTTACAATTAAAAGATATGTGATTTTATGATGTTTTATTTCCAAGATACAGATGAGATGTATGAACCGATTCGGCGGTGAAATTCTTACTGAAGTTTACAAAGTACCAAACAGCCGCACTGAGCGCTGGGCTCTGGATTGGAGCTTTGCCGCAGCGACGCTTCCCTGGCGTCTGATTGGTCGGAACCCAGAAGTTTTCGCGCCAACGCAATGCATTGTGGGTAATGGTGGCGGAAGTTCGACGCTCGTGAGGGTGCTGTTGGTGTTCGCGGACTGCGCCGTGTTTCGGTGTTTAACTTTCGCCCGTGGGAGGGGGATTTGCGGCGGGAACCGCGGCCGTGTGTCAGCGTGTGAATGCGGGGCGAAGAGTCGTCGGATTCCGAGTCGGGGAGGATGGAGGAGAGTTCGGTCCGGAGGAGTTTGGAGACTTTGTGTCAAGAACTGAACATGGACGAGCAGACCGCAGCTGAAGCCATGGACAACTTCACCGCAATATGGAATACATACACGCTGGAGGTGAGCCGGGCGGCGGCCCGCTGGTTGGGGTCCGGGACTCCGACCGGCACAGAACCGGTTAGACTCTGACTGAACGTCCAGCTTCACCAGTTTGAACTGATAAACTAAGACACAAAGTACAAATCTACAGCAAATAATAGAATATCAGAATCAGATCATTGTAAACAACTTTTACAATATTATTGATATTTTTAGTTTTTATCCACACCGGCATATAACCTTCATTTATATTAATATTCATGACACTCATTCACGAATGAGTGCAACTCCTTGTACAAGTTCTGGAGTTAGTAGGAGCGAGCTGCTGTTTATGTTTGCTTAGTTTTCTCATTATTCTTAATTAGGGAATAATGAGAAAACTAATAATAATAATCCATGCAGGTCGGCGTCGTGTCCCCATGCCACATATTACAAGTTTAATAATATATAATCCATAAAGACCACAAACAAATCTATATGTTGTTTTAGCTATTTCAGCTAAAACAATTCTTATTAAAATAAAAAAAACATTAAATATAAGCAGTAAACGGGGAGCTTATATTGGATGCTTTTGTTTTTTGCTAATCCAGAAGCTCAGCAGGTCAATGGATTATTGTTTATTAGGTTTTGTATTTTCCCAGACCCACAACAACCTGAGATCAGGAGAAATAAATAATCACACAGCAGCAATCCTTCTTAACCCACAGTGACTTGTTGTAATGTTATTTTTCTGAAGTTGAAAACAATTTTCAAGACTAAAATTAAGAAAAAATGACAGTTGTTTGTGATCAGATCACTTATAGACTTTCTGTGCTGCTGTGTGTCCAGGGCGAGGTGGTCCACTGGCTGGCCTGTGCGCTGTACGCCGCCTGCAGGAAGGGCTCCACTCCCACCGTGGGGAAGGGGCTGATGGAGGGGAACTGCGTCTCGCTCACCAGGATCCTGCGCTGCGCCAAGCTGAGGTCAGACGCTTCCTGCTTCACTAGAAACCATTAAAACTCCAGAAAAACTAAACCCAGCAGTTCAGCTGCAGAGCAACAAAAAACCTCCACGCTTTTATCAAAATCCTGCAGCAGCTTTTACGTCACAAAGATGCTGAAATGACAAAATTCACTCCAAGGTTTTTCTTTGTTGTCAGATTTTATTTATTTTTTTGCTCTGTTTATTTTACATTTTTAATCATTTCAGCTGTTGGCCAGACTCTGTCCAGCAGAGGGCAGTGTTCGTGCGGGACAGTTTTCTGAGGAAATTAGTTTTTATTTAATGGTGAATATTAACGTGTTTCACACTGAACTTTAAACATATTAGATCAAAAGTTTACAGATGCAAATATGACGTCAAACTGCTTTTATGACCAAAACCTGAGTCAGAGTAGAAACTGTAGGAAGTGACATAAAGCTGCAGCCGTCCCGTTTCCTCCAGTCTTCATCATCATCATCATCATCAGATTCCAGTGTTTTGTGGAAATTCACACAAAATCAACAGTTCCTCATTTTTTTATGCAATATAATTGTTTGTTTAAGTTTTTGTTTATTGCAAATTTTCAGCAAAAATGGTCAAAAGCATTTTGTTTAAGTGATGCTAACTCCCACCAGCAGGGGGCGGTATTTCTTACTGCTGCCTCAGCCTTAACTCGTGTAAAGTTTTGGTTTGTGCTCCGGCCCATTGGCGACCGCGGGGGGTCCAGCACCGCCGCCCGCTCCTCAGCAGATGCTCTCGCGCAGTTCCCGCGCCCGTCCGCCAGGCGATATGCATCGATGCGTTCGGCAGCGCTCCCCGACGGTAGACCGGCCAACGTAGCGAGGAGATACAGCTGATGGATTAACCTAGGGGGCGCAGTGGAGTCAAATTACCATCGAATGCTATTGGGCTCCTCAGAGGTTCACAAGAGTCAGTCATAAAACGTTAGGTGGAAATCCGATGATGTGTGTAAGATGTATAGACGACCGTGTGGTGGAGTAACACTGACCCCTACTGGCGAAATACTGAAATAGCTGCTAAACAGTGACTGCTGCTGATGACATACTTTATATTAGTTTTAACCAAAATTTAATGAATCTTTTTACTCTAACCCAGTGGTCCCCAGCCCCCCGGTACCGGTCCGCGGACCAATTGGTACCGGGCCGCACAAGAAATAATTAAATATTTCTGTTTAACGTATTATCTGAGTCTGAAGGATCTTTTATTTTGAAAATCCTTTAACCGGATTCTCTCGCTTGCGCGATAAACATTGAGCCACAAGCAGCAAAACGAGTAGAAACGGATCAGATGTCTTTGGAAAGTTTCTTTGTGAAGGGAGAGACAGGAGGATTTATCCCGGTAGGAGTTCCCACATTCCAGGCCGCTCTGCAGGATCAGCGGCGACCGGATGGATAACGAGGCTTCAAACTGCTTCGCCTCGTAGAGACCAGAAACCCTGAGCTCCAGCAACGCCTCGGGTCGTTGTCTCCATCGCTCCATCAGGACCGTCTTTACAGACAAACAAGCTCTGGGTTCCCATTAATCTGTCGTTATCGAGAGTTTAAATTTTTACAAAAGTAAAATGTTTGTTTTTGTGGCGCATCTGCATCTTATTTTGAAGGGATGTGTAAAGGTTACCATAGCGACCAGAGTCAGAGTGTTGGGCCGGTGGTCCAGGTCTTCAGTCTGGTTCACACGCCATGTTTTCCAGACCTCTGCGGCCACAGAGCTGATGTGAAGACCAGGTATATTTACATAATTCTGACGTTGACACGGCCGGGATGGATGCAGTGTCTGTATTTCATGGGCTGCTTTGATGATGTCTATGTTTTTGGGAGAATGGATGAGTATTTGAGCAGCTGGACTGATGCGTTATGTTGCCATTAGCTGCATCGTGTTTTCAGCAGCACCATACAGCTGATGGAATAACCGCAGTGGAGTCAGATTACATGCCGATGCTGTTGGGCTCTTTAGAGGTGAACAAAGGTCAGACATATCCAGTTGGGTCAATCGGATGATCCGTGTGTGGTTTAGAGACAATCGGATGCTTATGGCCACGGACTGATATTGGCCATTTGGCCACGCCCACACGCTGCAGCCAGCATGGACAGAGTTCATCATCACGTCATTTTTTGTCGGTTGACACAGGATTAAATAATAGAGTAAAGTGGGCGGGGCTAAGGTGATGTCATCAACTGACCATGACAAGGTGATCAGGGCTGGTCTGTAATGAGACAGGAAGTCTGACGCAGCTGTGACCTCACATGTGGAAGTTATTGCACCTTGATGTTTCATGGCGAAGAGTCAAAGTTTGACCCTGAGCCACGCCCACATGCTTTGATGTTCGAGAAATCTTTTGATTTTCAAAATTTCTAATTTTATTTGTATATCTCATTTCAGCAGCTGGGCAGTTCAAGGAGCGTTGCATCATAACAAACACAAAAACACAGAGCTATGCAGCATAGAATCAACAATCGAAGCGTCACATGAAGTCAGTGCATCGTTGGATTGATCACGTTTCTAATAAACTCCAACCAGCTGGGTTTAGTCCAGATTTAAAGGCTCTCAGTGTTTCAGCTGTTTTACACTTTTCTGGAGGTTTGTTCCAGATTTGTGGTGCCTAGAAGCTGAATGCTGCTTCTCCTCGTTTGGTTGTGGCTCTGGATGCAGAACCAGAACCAGAACCTGAGGGGTCTGGAGGTCCATACGGATCTTTAATGTTTTGTGGTTCTGAGCCGTTCGGTGATTTATAAACTGATAACTTCTGACCTTCGGTGCTCTGAGTGACTGTGGAGTCTGGAAACATGGCGTTTTCTGACCGGACATGGCTGCTGTCGCCCTGTCCAGCCTCATCCAGTTCTTCTCCAAGATGCGGAAGTGGGCCGACATGTCCAACCTGTCGCAGGACTTCAGGCTGCGGATGGACCGGCTGGAGCGCAACTTTGAGGTTTCCACGGTGATCTTCCGTAAGTTCGAACCGATCTTCAGGGACATGTTCGTGAATCCCCAGGGATGCGAGGCACCACGGCAACCGCGCAGCAGGAAGCACAGGTAACCGAGGCGATGAGGTTGGTGTTACCGTTGGAACCTGTGCCAGTGAAGCATGTCTTTATTTTGGCAGCTTCACTGAGAGGGTCTGTTACTTTCGCCCTGCAGGCGGCTGCCCTGTCACGTCACTGATGTGTTCAAGTTCTGCTGGACGTTGTTCGTCTACACTAAAGGTATCCAGAAACGAGCGCCAGTTTCTGCTGCGTCGCTGTAAACGGGTTTCCTGCTCTGTCCGTCCTGTGCTGGTTGTTTATTCTGAGTAGGGCTGAAACAATTAATCATGATTAATCAGTTAGTGAAATTATCACCAACTAATTTAGTTACTGGTTGATCGTTAACTGGAGGATTGAGACTAAAAAAGTCAATTTGCTAAAAAATCAACATCTTCAAATCAGTTTTTAATCCAAAACTTTACAAACACATTTACACTTTAAATATTTTACCCAAAACTCCTCAACTTGCCCGTCCAGACGGGTCACCTGGACCAGTCAGCTGGACCGGTCAGCTGGACCGGTCAGCTGGACCGGTCACCTGGACCGGTCACCTGGACCGGTCATCTGGACCGGTCAGCTGGACCGGTCGCAGGGCAACACAGAGACACACAGGTCAACCAGGCACACACACACACACACACACACCAGATTTTCATTTAGGTGAAAAATCTGTAAAATGTGCCAATTATTTTCCATGATTAGTCGATTAATGGTCAGAATAATTGATTACTCAAATCCTCGCCCGTTGCAGCTGTGGTCTGAATTGAACAGTTGCGCTCCAAACACAGAATGAGGTAATAAAATGACCTTTAGTTGAAGAAATACTTGAATCAGTTTTTGTTCTAGTGTTGCGGTTAGTTGATTTCTTCTCCTTGGATGTTTTTGTGCCGATCCGAACTGAGCGAGGTTTCCATTTCCTGCAGGAAACTTCCGGATGATCGGAGACGACCTGGTGAACTCGTACCACCTGCTGCTCTGCTGCCTGGACCTGGTGTTCGGCAACGCTCTGCTGTGTGCCAACAGGAAGGAGCTGATCAACCCCGGCTTCAGAGGTCAGAGGGCACGGCAGCAGCTCCGCCTTCACAGAAAGCATCAGACCACAAAGACTAACATCAGACTTTTAGCACATTTTCTGTCCGAAGCATAAAATGTGGTGGGACTCAGTAAATCTGTTGATGCTTTTCATCCAGTTTCTACATGAAAATAATGTTCAGACTTTTTCATCTTGAATGGAAAACATTTCTGTTGTTTTCTGTGTTCTCCAGTTAATGATTAATCGATTACAAAATTATGGATGATCGTTTCAACAATCGATTAATCGTTTCAGCAGTAATATTAAATGGTAATAAGCAGAAACCTTCTTGACAGATCCAAAGTTCAGAATCAGTTTTAGTTCATCAAGTTTTGTGCCACGGCGACAGACTGGCGACCTGTGACCTAACCCGCCCCCCCTCCGCCCCCCGTCACAGTGGCCCCGCCCCCTGTCACAGTGGCCCCGCCCCTATCACAGTGGCCCCGCCTCTCCCCTGCTGTCAGCTGGGGGCCCAGCAGCCATAGAGTGCATGAAAATGGAGGGATGGTTTTGCGCTGACTGGATCACTGAATGTTTTCCTACCTTTGCGTCTGCAGGTGTGCCTCCCTCGTTCCGATTGGACGGCCCCGCCCCTCAGAGCGAGGCTCCGCCCTGTGTCTTGGAGAAGCTGTGTGAGCTGCATGACGGCCTGGTGGTGGAGGCCAAAGGCATCAAGCAGCACTACTTCAGACCGTACATCCACAAACTGTTCCACAAACAGGTCGAGGCTGATCGCTAATAACCAGTTAATAACAGTTAATAACAGCTAATAACCAGTTAATAACAGTTAATAACAGCTAATAACCAGTTAATAACAGTTAATAACCAGTTAATAACAGTTAATAACCAGTTAATAACCAGTTAATAACAGCTAATAACAGTTAATAACAGTTAATAACCAGTTAATAACAGCTAATAACCAGTTAATAACAGTTAATAACCAGTTAATAACAGCTAATAACCAGTTAATAACAGCTAATAACCAGTTAATAACAGCTAATAACAGTTAATAACCAGTTAATAACCAGTTAATAACCCTAACCCAGCATCATGCTGTTTCCTCTCTGTGTTTGTCCATCAGATCCTGAAAGGAAACGAAACGCTTTTCACTGAAATGTTGGATCCTCAGAACTTTATTGACAACAAGTGAGAAACAGAAGCTCCATTTTGGTTCTGTAATAATTATTTGTATTATTTTCTGCTGCGTTTTGCGGCGCCTTTCCCTGCCGGTGTTGAGCGTTCCTTGTGTCCTCAGCAAAGCCATAAACAGGGAGTACGAGGAGTACGTGCTGACGGCGGGAGACTTCGATGAGCGAGTTTTCCTGGGAGCCGACGCCGACGAGGAAATCGGAACGCCAAGGAAGTTTGTTCAGGAGCGAGTCGCCAACCAGGCTGCAGCTCAGAGAGACGGACAGCAGGTGGAGAGATGGAGGGAGGGAGGGAGAGAGGGAGGGAGGGAGAGGGAGGGAGGGAGAGGGAGGGAGGGAGGGAGAGAGAGAGAGGGAGGGAGGGAGAGAGAGAGAGGGAGAGAGAGAGAGAGAGAGAGAGAGGGGGGGAGAGAGAGAGAGAGAGAGAGAGAGAGAGAGAGAGAGAGAGAGAGAGAGAGAGAGAGAGAGAGAGAGAGAACAGTGGCAAAGCAATCAGGTGAGGAGGAGATTGAGGGGATCACGGGGAGGGTGGCACGATGGAAGAGGAGGAAATTGAAGAGGAGGTTTTCTGGGTGGATAAAAGGGCAGCTTTCTATGTGTGGGGGAGAGAGAGAGGGATGGGGAGGGCGGATGGATGTGTGGAGCGTATCTTCACCTCCGTTAACAGCCGTGTAATAGCGCTGATCGCAGCTGTGAATAATTCAAAACGGCTAGTTGGTGAATTCTCGTTCAGAGGAGAGCAAATAATCACCACGGCGATAGGATAACCTTACAAACACAAACACAGGTGGTGTTGAGCGTCCGTAGGGTTGGGCTCTCTTACCGCTCAGACCCATCGTCAGTAAAAGATAATGAGTAATAAGGAGCAGCAGACAAGAGAGGTTCCACAACAATTAGATTAAACAGAAACACCTTGCCTCATCAGACAAACACGCAAATCTCCCAGTTTAGAGCGCACAATTACATCACTTAGTCATTTACAACTCATCGCTTCCACAGCTCCTGCCTGCTGTGCCTTTAAGGTCTCCATGACGACCGTTTCCAGGGTGATTTAGTGTAGCACCTGGTCCCTCTCAGGGTGGTAAGCTCGTCTGCTCGCCACCAGTGATCTCATCCCTTCGCTCCGGTCGCCTTCCAGCCTCTCATATCCGCGTCGGGACCGAGGTCTCCCGTCAGCTCAGTGTTCGGCCGGCCTGGACGTTTATAAAGCTGCTGGAATTTGATGGATGACAGTGAAAATTAGTGGTGCAACATTAATGGCATTAATAGCCAACAAGCAGGAAGCTAATTTATGCATCAAGTTGCTTGTGGTTTCTCACGTGAGCCTCTGTCATGTTATCCAGTTAATTCTGTTTCTAAATAATTGTAACCATGATGCCACTCTTTTTTTTTTTTTTGAACACTGTTAAAAAAAAAAATCTATAGTTTTGCTTTTTATTGTTGACATGTTTGTGCGTTTTACCATCATTCAAAGCAAAGAGTGATTGTATTTGTGTGGGAAATTAACATAGAACTAGTTCTTGTTGAGGATCAAGTTGCAGCAGCGTCTCTGAGATTCTTTCCTTCTCCAATCCTTCAATCTTTTTGGCTCCCAGACTAGTTAGTCAAGACAGCCACCTTCTAAAGAAATACTATTTATCTACTATTTTAACTGAAGAAATTGACATTTGTCAAATCTCTGTTGCAGTAAACGTTGCATGTTAAACACTCAGTTCTAAGGCTTTCAGCTGTATATTTAACATACAGCTGAAGTTATGTACGATCTTCTGCATAACTTCTATATCTTTCTCTGAGGAATTTCTTTGTAACTTTAACTCACTCTTATAAACTAGCTACATTTTAATGTTTTTAAAACTTGGCATTTATTTTAGATATCATGTATCTGTCCTTTTTAATGTCATTTAGAGAGTAATTCGCATTAACAGAGGAAAAGTCCTTTTTAAGATTGAAAGAATTGTTCCTCCCTATAGCATCTTCCTCTCTTCGTATTCAGCCTCAAACCTTAATGCATTTACTGCATATCAAAAGGGCTGATGAAAGTTTTTATTATTATTATTATTATTTGTCTACAACAACATTTTACCTGAATTCCCTACCTGGCAACATGTAGATATTATGTTAGTCAACATTTGCACCAGGGCTTTGCAAAAATAAACATAATAGTGGCATGTCATGCCACTTCAACAGAGGCTGGTCAGAGTTGAAGGGAAGACGGATGGAAATTCAGAAAAATCCTGGTTGAAAACCTGCTGGAGGTTACAAACGAGTTGAGACTCTGACGTTCACCCTCCACAAACACGTAGAGGCAGACCCCAAACGGCTTGAAGCTGCAATTACAGCTAAATTTATTTGTACAAAGTATTTACTCAGAAGTGCATGGATGCATATGCACACCACGCTTTTATAAACTTTAAAATAATTTCATTAACTGAAACCAAACTACTTAAAAAGTCAGTGGATGTACTTAAAGGCTATGGTTAGCTAGTCACTGTTCACTGCTAGAGTAACTTAGTGCTATCAAGTGTCAGGTTAAACGCTAACTAAATCTAGAAAACTGCCTCACACACGGTGCATAAATAAGAGGAATGCAGTTAAACGAAATTTACACAATCCTCCCCTGCTAATCAGCAAAAAAGAAAGCAGCTGCAATGACTCAAAGCAGGTGCGGAGACAACGTGGTTGAACAAACAGCGAGATGAATCAACTTCATTTGCAAATACAACCGTCCTCTACAATAATTGTCTCACTTTACACTGGAGACAGATTACATGTGATATTGGACAAGCAGATGTCACATTTGTAGAAACAGATATGCTTGTCTGAAGTGGGTGTGTAATGTAAGTACACGTCACCAACTGTAAAAATAAACACCAACCAATAGATTTGTTGTCGCCGAAATTGGAGTTTAGCGAATTTCACGCTGCACGACTGCAAACGAGCGTGGAGGGACATTCCTTGCTGTATGCCGTCTGTGGGTGGCTTCCTGTCGCTGCAGAGAAATCACTTTGTTAAGCACAGTGCCTCTAAACAGAGCTCCTGCTGCAGGGATTCATTTACTTAAACTGATCCCCTCCTGCATGCCTACATGGATTTCACAGTGTCCCTGCATGGCATCACCTCGCTTCAGTTATGGTTTTAGGATGATCCCGAGAACCCCGTTAGGCTACCTCTATATTGGCGTTTTTTTTTACTTTCCTTCAGTCTCTGACGGGGGAAGTTCATGGTAAATTTTAACTTTGACGTTAGCCTGAAATAACGTGTGTGCGCCAGTGTGCAGATTCAGAAGATTCAGAAATAGGCCAGTTAGGGTTTAGAGGAGAGAGATGTTAGAGATTAAACAGACCTCTGTGGGGAGCAAGGCTCTTCTTCAGCAGTTTAAATATAACTCCCCTCTGGGGGAAACTGTGCAAGTTTGTGTGCCGGTGTGTTTTCAGGGGCAGGGTTAGGGGAGGTGAATGGATGTGCTGTTCCAATCGACAAGGCGTAAAAAAGCAAAACTTTTACCCATTGTCCATGTTTTGTGGGCATAGGTTGTTTGTCCTGCGATTTTTATGACAAAAAAGAAGTTTGTGGGATGCTAAAATGAGTAAATTCTTGTAAGAAGTCCTGAGAAATGACGGTAGATGATAACATCAGTATGTCAGAGTGATGTCTTCTTTACTTGTGGCGCTCTGGGAACAGTGAATACGGTGAGGTCTGGCTCCACCATCTGCTCAGGGTTAGTGTGTTTGTGTGTTTTCATATGTGACTTTGTAAATTAGCCAGCAGGTGGTGCACAGCATGCAAAGTAATAATACTTTAACCATGAGCTCCAATACCCAACATCCCACACGGGCAAAATATGACCCAAGAATCAGAGGTTTTAACACAGAAAAATCAGCGGTTTAACCAAAAAGAAGTCTGTGGAAACCACGTCAAGTTTGTGAGTCTTCATTTAAATCAAAACGGCATTTTAAACGTCTTTTTTAATTAAGTTCCTAACAATGTTTTCTTCGCCTTGCTGGGAAGGTTGTTTTTGTAAAACCAGACAAAGAAAGTCCTGGTGGCTTCCTTTCTTTACCATTTCATTCTTTAGCAATTTTCTTTTCATACCCAAAAAAGCTTGAGGTCAAACAGAAGCAGTCTACCGTGGGATATATTGTTGTTTTGTCTTATAACCAATAAGGTTTTGTCTTTGCTTGGGCAAAGACAAAACCTTTCCTACTCTGTGGTAGGAAGAGACCATGGCAGGAATTCCTTTCCCTTAATGGGATGCCCCAAATTATCCAGATTTAGGTCTAAAATGATCTTTTAATTTTTTCCAATATGTTTCTGCTGGCTAATATTGGCTAGATGTTTTTTTTAACCGATCATCCTTACATGCGAAAACTTGATTTGTGTTGCCTCAAATTTCAATAATTTTTTGTTCTTTATCTGTAAGAACTGTCTAAATAATTTTCAACATGACATTTTTTTTAAATAAAATGTAAAGAAAAACTATTTCATCTTTTTTTTTTTTTGGAAACTGACATTTTCAAAAATAATAGTATAAAGTAATACATTATTTTATTCTTTTGCATAATTTGAAATATTTCTTAAACATCTTCAGCTGCGCAAACATGAAAGATTTTCTCCAAAGCATAAGCTCATTTCTTCACAGCGGGGTTAATAAGTCTAAAATCCCCCTACCACCAATTTGATAACTTCATGTTTTCTGAATGAGGTCAAGATAAAGAGCTTAAAACAATAGGAGGTAATTTCCGTTTTCTTTCTCCACCAAATCCATTAATTGTTTGTCATTGTGATCATTTTCATAAGATGTTTCTTTGAAGAAACACCACACTGGATTTTGTGGTCCTCTCTGCATCAGTCACTGGTTGTGAAGGGAAACCAGTCACAGGCCGTGAGCTGGATTACCACATGTCTGCACCTTCTCCACGTCCCCAGAAGGGTCAGGGTGTGAAGTGTGATCCTGTAGGACATTGAGGCATTGATGAGTGCTGGCTGTGAAACGTGCCCTTCATCAACCAGAGACGACGCAGACACGTTCCATGCAGCTGCAGCACTAACCATCCCCAGCTGCGTCGCTGCTGCAGATCCGATCGCAGACGTGAGACGTCGTGCATACAGATGTCTTTTTCCGTTTGCCATCTCTGTGTTCTTGCAGCTGTATCCTCTGTAAGGGTCTCCTCACCTACCCAAACCTCTCTGCTTCCCCTCTCTTCTCTTTACACCGCCCTCCTCCCCTTCTTCTCTTTTCTTCTCTTCTCGATCACACAAGTGGGTGACAGATGTGAGCGACTGTGTGGAGCACACAGACACCCAATGCTCTGTTGCCAGCCACCACTGCTCCTCCAGGCTGCGAGTATATGTGTTTTCTCAATGTGCAAGCTGCAAGGTTTCATGCAGTGCTGTTTTAATCTGTGTTTGTTTTTTGATTTCCACTGTGGGCGCCCTGATTTAGGCGTTATTTCATAGTAGCAAACGCAACCTTTAATCTCTCTCCTGTGGGATTCATTTCAGGATGCAGATACACTTTTAAATACACACACACACACACACAGCAAATGCAGTGGCCATGTTTCTGCTACATGAGACCATGACAGTCTCACTAACGCACATGGGCAAGCACACACACACTTCCGCTCACTTTGAGTGTAATGCAATCACCTGGGCTCTCCTTGCTTCCTAACTCAATAAAGCTGACAGGCTGCAATACACACATAGACACAAACATCCTCCTGAGTGACCGGTAATACATTCGGCATCTCTTTCATTTTATCCGTCTTTCTTATGCTGAGCAGCAGCTAAAAGAAGTAGCTCCTGTTG
The DNA here is from genome assembly GCA_903067095.1 of Girardinus metallicus. NCBI lineage: Eukaryota > Metazoa > Chordata > Actinopteri > Cyprinodontiformes > Poeciliidae > Girardinus > Girardinus metallicus. The sequence continues at coordinate 48,622 of CAEGAE010070571.1, read as the reverse complement.
TGGATTGCTTTAAAAGTTTGTGGTCTGAGTGGAGCTGGTGGTGTGCTTTTGGGGTAGGGCTGAAGAGATGGAAAAAGATGGAGCTGGTTCGAACTTTAGAAATGTTTTGTATTAGCATTAGATGAGTTCAGCATTTCTAAATTAAGAAATTTAGAAATCCTAAATTTCTAAACGTAGGATTATGCAGTCAATATATTCCTTTTAGTAGATAACTCTCATTGTATCTAGGTCTGTCACAATAATCAATAAATCAATTAATTGCATGATAAATTAAAACAAACTCAATCATTTCCACTGGTATAATTTATCGTTTATCTCTTCTTTTTCTCTCTTTCTAAAAACTGGATGATAAAAGTCTTTAGTTTGGTGCTTTGGTCTCGGTTTGCCCTTTTTTGAAGGACAATTTCGTCTACAAAGACTTCAAAGTTCATTTTAATTGTTATTTTATTTGTTTATTTTGGATATTTAAAATGTTTTCCATTTCCAGTGTTAAATGTTCACTAGAACTGAAACTTTACTGATCTTTGAGAGCGTGTTCTTGCATTAGTATTTTGCCATTAACATTATATTACTTAAAAATCATCTCAAAACAAAAACATTATCGTTTATCGCAATAACTGCTGGAACAATTTATCGAGCAGCAAAATTTGTTATCGTGACAGGCCTAATTTCATCTTCATTTAATTTAAATCAGTGCCATTGGTACTGAGGCTGACGCTAATGGCTAATATCAAATTCTATATTTATACACTGTGGGGAATGATGTAGGTACTACAAGTACCAAGTGACAGTTTTATTGAAAAGGCCAAAATAGCTATAGGCTCTAAGTATTCCTGTTATATGGCCACAAGTAAAACAAATTTTCTATTTTTGTTTACATCTAATATTAGTAAGGTTAGCAAATCTAGCATAACTGAAACGGATGTCTAGATATTCCTGAAAGAAAACCATAAGTAAGACATTTCCCACTCTAGCATTTTCCGTAGCAGACTTGGGTTCATATGCCTGAAGGATAAATAAGACTTTTCTTTTCGCTGTTCAGCCATCCTGTTATCTGTTCAAGCTATGCTCTCTCACTCGCTCTCTTGCACTCAGAATAAACTGCAGACATGTCTCGACGTATCATAAAAAATTGTGTTGTTACTGAATGCCTAGTACGCATTACTGAAAAGATTACTTTTTTAGGCTGGCCAAGCTGAAAATTGCCTGATTTTCAGTGATTCCCTAATGAGGCGCTCTTCACTTAAACTGCTATTAGACTTTAAGTCTCTGCTTCACTTTATTAGATCGGAAGCCCATCAAATGTTTCATTCTCAATACACAGGAAGTTCACTAATCTGCACTAGCCAGAACTGTCTCCTCTCTGATTTAGATGTGACAGTGGAATAGCGTACACTATTATGATGTTGTGATGTTTTTGGGTATGGAGTGTATCAAGACTGTAGAAGTCAGATTTTTGGGCTTGGCCCTTCTCAGATTAGCCGTTAGCTTCAGCAAGTGGACCAGCTAATATGTATTTGTACTAAATGAATACACAGAAAGAAATAGATAATCTGATAAACTCAGTTAGGAAAGATTACTAAGGACTCTGACTTGAGTGTAACTCTGTTTTTTGTATGCACAACGTGTGAGATTTGTTGGGGTCTGCCCAGCGCTTCGAAGGGTGACGAGGCACGGCGGCCATAACCGGTCCTCCGAGCGCCATCTGCTCATCGCCGCAGCTACTGTTGCCAGGGTACCTGCTCTCCTCCCTTCCATGGCTCATCACCTCCAAGCTCAGACTTGATTTTTTTTTTTCCTCCCTAAACGAGATCAACACTCAAAGTCTCCCGCTTAGTCCCTCATCCTGCTCTCCTGCCTCCTTTCTCAGCTCACACATGATGATTTATTTTCTCTTTTCTTTTCTCATCAGGAAGATGCATTACTTCCACCAAAAGCTTTTATTCCGTATGTCCATCTTTTCTGTTTAATCCTTATTTGTGCGGACATGATGCGGGCTCCCTCTGTTTAGAGGGGGAGATCTGAAGAGGGAAAGGAGAAAAAGAGTTTGGAGGAGGCGATGTTTAGAGAAAAGGGAAGAAAAGAAGAGTGAAATGGGGAGAGAGGGACAGATCGTAGATCAGAACCGTCATGATTGAGCCATCTGCTGAGAGGAGGCCACTGAGACTCACTCACACACACATTCCTGAGATTAAAGATCTCCACTGCCACCTGTTGGTAGCTTCCCAACACCACATGCTCTGCAGGCAATCATCTGACTGCTCTGCCTCCATCAAGGCACAAACAAGCGGAGATGAGACACGTATCTGTGAACATCGATCAGTCTGGTCTGCTTGTCTGTTAAGCCGGTCTTGAGCGGCTGACTCTGTTTGCTCTGCAGGGTGTTTTGGTGCTCTAATATACAAGCTTTATCTTCACCTTCCTCCTCTCTAAGAAGAGCAGAGTCTCAACACGGATTATGAGGCTTTGACTCTTTCAGAACATGTCGAGGACGGTTGTGTTTTAGAGAATTTAACCGAGACTATGATTCGGCACCGTAATCCCGTTTTTGCTGTTTCCTGCTCGCCTGCAGGTAAATGTGATTTGTTGTACAAAGTCTGATGGCCTGTGTTGTTGCCGTTTTATATCTGCAAAGTGCAAACACTTTGCATTGGCCCTGAAATGTTCCTTCTGGTTCCATCTTTTCAATTGCTGGCAAGCCTAAACGTTGTCCACTCTTGCTCTGCTGTCTAACCTTTAATAGACCCATAAACGCTGCACTCCCATTGGCCAGAGCAGGCCATTTCATCCTATTACAGATTAGCATACGGCCGAGTGGAGAGGGAAGTGCTCTTTATATGATAATGAGGAGCTAATGTATGCAGAGAGGACAAACCAGCGCCCCACTGGGAGGACTCGGGGTGGCCCATGTCTGTCTTCAGTTTTGACTGTCTCGCTTTGTGAGCTGAAAACCACCAAGCACAGATGGAGTAAAGCTGCCACTGTATGGGGATATGGTTTTGTGAGTGCACTGGATATTTTTCTCATCTTCACCTGATTCCCGTTGTGTCGTGATAAAGAGCAGTCAGTGACTCAGAGCAGGATGTTTTTATCGCCTGAAATTACTTCATTAAGCGATGAGATGCTAATGGGACTGTTTTTATTGGGTTTTTCCCACAATGCGTAAACAAGAACATAAATAAGACTTGGAAATTTTAATTTCTTTAGAGTAAGAGAGGTTTACAGTTCCCCACTTTCCTGCCTTGGCAGAGAGGGAATAGAGGCTGTTGAGAAAACGATCCCAGCATCCCATCGACAGTTTGTACCAGTTTGTACCAGTACATCAGCATTACGTTCCTAATTCTTCATATCTAAAACCCATAAACACATGTCAGAATCCTTTGCATACCAGTTTATTGTTGTTTTAAGTATAGCACATTTATGAATTATGAAGACGAGTAAACATAAAAATGCAAAAATATTGTTGGTTTATCATTTTCTGAAAAACATAATTATGTCCAATTTCTGTTTAATTTTATTCAGGCGCAAGTTGAAGCTTTTGAAATGTGACATGACTCTAAAAGAAGCCTTTTTGAAAGCAATATAAACCTTATTTGTCTTCAATTTAGAGCTGTTGCCAAAGTAAAGACACATTTACTCATTAGTTTTTTGCTGGAAAAACGTGATTCATGCTTCTGTTACGTCACATCCAGATCGCTGCAGCGTACATCAATCTGGGTCGGTTACAAAGTGTGCAGATTAAACTGACTTCCCATATTTTAAATTGAATTGAGGATGTTATTTTTTTTTTTAAACCTGTTAAGGTTTTTAAAGCATCTGATCCAGTCTTTCCTAACTGATCTTTTTAACATCTGCTCACCAGTGAGAGCTTTCTAAATCCCTAATATTTTCCAGGAACTGGACTGAAATGTGAAGGTGATCAGGCTTTTGCAGCAGCCGACCCATAGTAAATGAAGAGTTTTCAGGTCCATTGTGGGTGCACTTCTTACACCAGAAATATTAGTGTCACCACGTAATGTTCATTGGTTTCGCTTGGTTTTTGCTCCAAATAGAGCATAAGACTATGGAAATAGCTTTTATTAGTGACTTTTAATTTTCAGTGCTTGATTGTTTTTAAAATGTGCTTTTTTGAATAAATTTGTTAGTCAGACTGACTTGTATGATGATGCGAAGAATAAGCTGACTTATTATGAAACTACTCCTTATTTGACTGTGTTTAGTGACGTTTTTTCTTATTTGAATATTTTTTTAAATCTATAAAGCTCTTTATAGTTGCACATGTATTTGATAAACACAAAATAAAAACAGTTTAAACTTTTTTCTTAGTTGTGCGGCAGTAAAATGTTGCCATATTACATGTTACAAACTGTTAACTGAAGGTGTAGTAAAAAGAGATGGCTTGTTTCAAAGGTAGCATTTAATTTTAAAACTACTTGGCCATGAAACAAATCCAGACTTCTAAAAAGTCAGATATGAGCAAGAAGCTTTAGAAAGCCTGGTTTCGGTTAGCATTAGACTAACTCTCCCTCTTTTTTCCTAAAATAATATTTAATAAGACACAAATATTTAATTTCTCAACGCTTTAGTGTTAATCACACAATTACTTGTTCAACAGTCTTCCTGACCTGTTGCTTTCTTCATCTTTGATGTTTCAGGAGCAAGGAGTGGTGGGAATGTCCCGGCCACCTGGTGCAATACCCCCTCCTCATCCAGCTGGGGGCGTTGCCTCTGGCGTGGGCCCCAGCCAGGGGTCAGGTCCACCTCCAGTCTACCCCAGCAACCAGCAGGCGGCCATGATGAAGCAGATGATGGTGATAGAAGAGAAGAGGATGCAGATGCAGATGATGGAGCAGCAGCAGAAGATCCAGAGGCAGCATCTTCTGGTCGAACAGGTGACAGAAGGACTTTACAGTCGACCTCTGCTTGTGTGTGTGTGCAGCACCTAACCCTCTCCTGTTCCTCACCGAAGTCAGGTTGCATGTTTAATTACTCGCATCCAGCCCTCTCCTCACCATTTCCTTTTCATCTCTGTAATGTGTGTGTGTGTGTGTGTATGTTTTTGGCTCACATGCCTCCTGCTGTGATAATGTAGTGTTTGCTTTTTATTTCTCCTTCTGAGAGGAATCAAGTGGTAAAGAGTTCTGAACTATGATGTTGCCACCCACCATGTGTCTTTTAATTGGATCAGCAAAAAGGAAACGCACACAGACCCGCAAACACAGGAATGTGTACTGAGAACTCACACTGCCGCCGTCTGACTGGATATTAGGGCTGAAACATTTTTGTTTTCTTTTTAGTAATTGAATAATTGATACATATAAATTATTCTGACAATCAATCAATCAGACAAAAAGAAATGCCGCATTCTGCCAATTTTTCATTCGACTACATAAAAAGATGCAAACAAGCAAATTTAGAAAACACTATACATTTGCCTAAAATGCAATAACATAGAATTCATTTAGTGTTTGATCATATGAAGCTAACGATGCATCTGCAGCTAAAAAAATCCTTCAGCATGTGAAAACCTCAACCCTTCCTGCTTGATTGAACATATAGTGTAGAGCTAATCAGCTGACTATTTTTTGGACTGATTAATTAATAATTTCTATAGCAAAAGGTGCTTAGTAGGAGAATTTTTTATTTTATTTCTTCTATTGTGGAACTTGAAGCAGTTGAAGCTAAAACTACGTCACTTCAGGGGTTCATGGTAGCAGATTTTTGCAAAGGGTTTTTTTTTTTTAGTTTAAGTGCAAAATATAAATTTTTTTTGCACGGTTTTGATTCAGTTGTTGCCATTTTATATTATATTATATTGAAGATGTCATTTGATGTATGTCTATACCAGCTTTGCATTTATAGACACTGAAATGTTTGCCCATTTTTTACAAAATAGCGGAGGCTCAAGCTGGAGAGCAATTTTCATCTCTTGTCCCATATCTTCAGTTGAATTTAATTCAACTTTGACTAGGGCCTTTCTAACACATAAATATGTATTGTTGCTTTGACTGCTTGCTTTAGATCGCTGTCCGACTGGAAGGTGAACCAGTAGTCCCTGCATGACACAGCGTCATGAAGATCATGACTAATGTTCACTACTGATCACTAACAAACATCTGCAGCCTTCAACAAACAGCTAGTTATGCTTAAATTAAAATATATGAAGATTAACTTTATTAGATGACATCTGAAGGCTCTTATTTATATGTTGTTTAATTTAGGGGTATCAGATTAAGGAGAGATGAAAACTTATGGAGGCCACATCTTTCAGATTGCAAATCAAATATGCAGAGCTTTATGTTGGTTTTGCAAATAAAAAATAAAATACATGAAAGTGTGTTGCAAGAGAAATTTCAAGAGGCGTCATTAATGTTGCAAGGCCCTTTTCTCCGATTCAGCCGTTTTCTTCAGTATCAACTTAACCGCCATCTGTGTGCGCCCAGCAGTGCCGACACCTGTTTCTAACAGGTTGAACATCTGTCTGAATGAAGATCAACATCTGTTCGTATAGTATCCAAGACCTGTCTGCTCTTTACTGGACCAGTCTGTGTCTTCTGTATCAAGCGCCTGTTTGGATATGAGTCCAGTCCTCACAAGGCCAGCGTTTATCTTTGCTTTACCAAACAACTGATTAACTTAAACTCTACCAAGCATCTGTCTTACATTTACCTTAACAACATCATTTGCTGCAAGCGTCTGCCTAACTTCCACTGCACCTACATCTGTCTTTTTCAAATTAACATCTGTTTCAATTATCCCGTACCAAACACCTGGATCATCATAGGTAAGGGGCTGTGAACCATCTCACTTCAACTAATCTTACATCTGTGGCATCTCTAGTTCCAGCGGCTGTCAACATCTGCTTAGTTCATTTTGAAACAAAGGTGTGTCACTGAGTTGCTCAGCTTTTATGGTAAATGCCTCAAAAACATATCTATATAAATATATTTACATATATATTTGTTTATAAAAGACATTTTGTATTTTGTTGTGGAGAAAAAAAGGACCTTAGCTGTAAGAAGTTAGATGTAGTCATTTTTAAGATGGTAGTTGCATGAATTAAGATGATGGTTGGAGTTGATCTGACAGATTTAATAAAATCTTACAATCTTGCTGCCCTTATATATGGTGTCGTATTTTCACAGTCTTGCAGAAGGGAATGGAATATCCTGCTAGTTTACCCTGGATTAAATTAGTGCAGATCAAATCAAAAATAAAATGATAAACTGGATTGAAATGCCTGGGACTAATCATCTTACAATGTAGAGCACGAGGTCTTAAAGGAAGAGGCGAAATTTTGTTTGGCTATCGGCAAACATACCTTAACCAATCCTGTGCACAATACCATCTGCCACATGAGTAAAGTCATCATCTTTAAGCAGGCATTGTGTTAATATAAGCAATTTATCTCTGCTGTAGAAATTAAAATTTAAGTTTCTGGGCATTTCTGGGGATCAGAGATCACAAGTCCTCCTCCTTTATGTGCGCTTATTTTATGCCAGATTAAAACTGTTTAATGTTTTGCTCTGAGGCTGCAGAAATCCCTCCCAGGCTTTCATTCAGAAACATTTTTATAATCAAAATGCTTCCTTCACTCGGTTGTTAATAAAATTGAAGTCCATACTATTAGGTCTGCGTTATATTAGGAAAACATTTCATGAGCTTTAGGATTGTGGTCATTCAGATCTACATCAGGTACGGACACTTGCTATAAATTTCCTCTGAATCAGCATATTCAGAATGTGCTGTTGGACCTAAGTAGTTAGTGTTTTGCTCACAAAAAAATAATCTTTGGTTCATACTCTAAATTGATCTTATAACTAAAGTGAAAGTTTGTTTTATTTTGATTTTCCCCTTGATTTATTTTTTTTTTCCATGAGTGGTGCTGCATGGTGATGTCAAGTCTTGAACAGATGCATCTGACCTCAGAGAGAGTTGTGCAGTTCTAACATGTGCTCACAATTATTTGTATTTGTGTGTGTCTTTAGCTCCAGCAGCAGCAGCATCTCCCCAGACAGATGGGCCAGGGCCAGAGGAATCCATACCCCCAAGTCAATCAGTACCAAGGTAAAACACACAAAGTACCCGAGTTCATTCCATAAAAAGGTAGCAGGCAGATAGACAGTCTCATCTACAAAGCTCCTCCTCCCATTTCATCACATTACAACCACAACCTCAATGTGTTTTATTGGGATTTCATGTGACAGACCTACCAAAGAGAAGTGCACTTTTGTGACACTGAAGGAAAATGACACATTATAACAAACACTTTTTCTGGGCTAGACGATTATGCTAAATATCAGTCCAGAGCTACAAAGCAAAGGTTTAGTTCAAGGCATGTTCATGTGAAGGTCTGGCCAAGTCAAAGTTCAGACTTAAAGCTAGCTGAAAATCTTTGAGAAGACTTAAAAATGAATCTTTCCAGACAATCAGACTGAGCTTTGGCTAATTTACAAAGAATAGACTGTAGTGGAGACATACGCCAAATATTTGCAAGTGCAATTAAAGTAAAAGGTAGTTCAGAAACAAGTGTAAACAAAAGGAGTCAGAGCACAACTTGCTTTTCAACATTTTTGTTTGCAAAATATTTTGAAAACTATAATTTTCCTTCCACTTCTTACTGCTTTGTAGTGATCTCTCATACATTAAAAATAAAATGCATTGATGTTTGTGGTGATAAATGCTAAATGTGAAAATGAGTCCTGTTGCGACTGACTGTATCTCCAGCTTGTCTAATAAGTTAATATTTAATACAGACAACCAGCATAAAACTGTTTCTGCATCTCTCTCAGTTCACGGGTTAGAATCTAAAAGCAGCTCTGACCAAATATTCCTGTCAAACCCATCCCTGTCGCTTTCATCTGCCTCTGTCAGATATATATCAGTCATCTCTGAGTTGCTCTTTCTCCTCTTTTCTGCCTCATTCTCTCTGGGAAAAAAAAATCCTGATCTGCCTGTTACCAAGGCAACTTGTCCGTCCTGCATCCCCCAGAGTTCCGGCGAAGTCAGTGAGATGGATGAGATGAGGGAAGTGGGAGTGAAGGGGCAGGGAGGGAGGGGGGACTGGCAAGAAGAGGAAGAGGTAGATGGTCCTGGTAGGTAGAACCTGAGGTTGGGAATGGAGGAGGAGTGAAGATGAGTGGGTGAGAGAATGATGGAGAGATGGAGGAGGGGAGTCAACACTCAAGCCATTTATAGCCATTAGTCTGTCTGCAAGTCTGGGAAAGTAAGGTGGAGAGGAAGATGATTCCAGATGAAACAATTGTAGATAAACAGCCAAGGTAAAGCTGTGAGGTATTAGGAAAACATGTGGCATGTGATAATATTGGTGAATGTTGCCATAAATAAACAAATCATTAATAAGTGTTAATGTGCATAGAAAACATAGACCTCAGACATTTGGTAATCAATCCAGCAAATTTCCAGCTTCTTTGGGATGGTGGTCGGAAGTTGCTTCTGGCCACCATCTCCTGTTTGGGCATTAAAACAACTTGGTTGTAGCTAAAACCTTTTAAGCTGCATAAAAACTCAAACCTCAGTGGCATGAGTCAACAGAGATTCAATAAAATACTTTCAAAACAATTTGAGCAACTTATGCTGTCTTGTTGAAAATAAATGTTTTACATTAAGGAGGTTCTAAATGCTACTAAATAGTGGGGTTGAGTTATATCTGAGTTATTATGTTATGCTGATGGGGGGGGGCACTATGTGGATAATGTCTCCATTTATAAACTCAGCTGTGAGATAATTGATGGATAAAACTGAAGACTTTAAAGAGTCGTCATCTAGTTCAGCTGTCCTGCACTGACCAAATACATATACAATTGCTATAAATATTATATTGGAGCTTGTATGCATACCTTCTGAAATACAGCATTTAACCAGTCCACTTTGATTGCGATGTTGCGCAAATTGTCTTAGCTGGTAGCATTCATGAGTTTCTTCCTACTCGTGAGCCTGGATTGCATTATCCATCAAGTTCTCACTCGTCTGTTACATTTCAGGTCTGAGTTTTAAGAAGAGGGATTAGTGGAATGGTGTCAGTATTGGGTTTATTAAAGGATTTAGAGCCATTTTCACTTCCTCATGCTCCTTCAGTTATGCTTTAATAGGAGAAACTGTGAAAATTAGTTGCTGGTGCTCAACTGTGTCATGTTTTGGCAAACCGAGGTAAATGGAACATATTTTTGAGATTCAGGAGTTCATTTGTCACACGCTCTGTTATGCATGCATAGCATATAGTGAAACATGCCCTGAATCACTCCTTGGCTGGAGGATAGACAGAAGAAAAACATGAAACTAGAAATCACAAGAGGCAACCCAGGAAATTTGCTGAGGAATAAGCAGGAAGGAAAAATGAGCAACTGTGACTGTTGTGGCTAGATCACTGGCTGAACACAAATTTTCGGTGTCGTCTTTTATCAGCAGTGGATATTGCACCTGAATGATGAAATAAATAATAAATAAAAAGACAGTTACTGGAGTGGGAAGCGTCTTTGATCATTTTAATTATTTGATCACTCCGTAGGTCCTGTTGGTTACAATTGTGAGATCAAGATGTGATGCTTATGATCAGAATGCTTTTTACAGAGCCCATGTAGCTATGTGTCACTGGGTGGTAAATCCATTTGTGACCTGAGAAAGTATGTGAACAGAGCAGGTGAGATCGTCTGTAAGATGAATCCAGGTGTGTGATACTGTTTATCGTTTCCACTGGACCATCTCCAATGAAAAGAGTAGGAATGACTTCTTTCTGCAGTGGTCCCCCATCGTTTCCTCTGTTTTATTCTGACATTCAGGAGGAACTGTTTTTTTTCTGGTATCTTCTGACCTGTATCTCCACATCTTCCATGAAGTCTGTCTCACGGTTGTTCGAACTATGAGGAGTCACAGTCAGATGTAAAGGGGCTCAAAACACAACAACCTTGTGGGACTCCAGTTTGGAGGGTGATGGTCCTGGACAATTAGAGGCCCATCTTCTCTACAGGGGGGAACTTTGTGAGGGGAAGTCCAGCACCATACAAACAATTTTATTAACATAATTCCTAAACCTCAGCATTTATTTGTTGTATTTTTTGTCTATCTCCATTTGTCTCTCATCTCATTAATTTGCATTCATAGGTCCTCCACAAGATCTGGCATCCAGAAGCCAATCACTCCAAAATATGCGGTCCTCTCGTCTCCTCCAGCAGCAGCAGCACAACCAGCAGCAGTTGGTCCAGATGAATTCTGTTCAGGGTCAAAGTGGCCCAGTGGGACCTCAAGCTGACATGGGACTATCCTATGGCACCCAGGGGTCCAACCAGGGTGCCTTATATGGCCTCAACCCTTCAATGAGCCAAATGATCCACCAGCAGCAGCACCAGAACCAAAGCGTCCAAGCCTCCATGGGTCTTCCACCACAGCACAACCCTGCCGGAGGGCCTCCTCGGCAGGCAGGTGCAGGTCCTGGACTCGGAGGTATGCCCGGGGGCCCCGGGAGCAGCGGGGCTGGAGCTTATGGAGGGCAAGGGATGTTAATGAACTCCATAACTCAGCAGCCCCTCAAAGGCCCCCCCAAAGCCCAGTCTCAGAGACTGCAAAGCATGCTAGGAGGTGGAGGAAGTGGAGCTGGGATGGCGGCTAGCGGCTGGCCGCAGCAGCAAGGACAAGGTCTGCAGGCCATGGGGGGAGGAGTTGGAAGGACTACAGGAGGAGCAGGAGGAGATATGGTGGGGTTCACCTCCTCCCAGGGCTATGGTATGCAGCCGGGTCAACCTCCACGTATGACCAAGCAACACTTTCCAGGTTCTGGACAGGCTGGCCAGGGAATGGACCCCAGAGTGGGCAACCCGGCTGCAAGTATGGGCAGCCCTATGATGCGCCCTCACATGGGTAATCAGCCGAGGACCAGTCAGCCCCGACCCATGGTCATGAACCAGGGGATTAGCCAAGGGATGATGGCTCAGGGGATGTCTGGGATGGGGGCTTTTGGGCCGGGTCCAGGAGGCCCAGGAATAGTGGGAGGAGGAGGTGGACCCTATGGACCAGGAGGAGTTGCAGTTGGGGGTCAGCCACAGGGCTACCAAAGGACAGCCAATCAGGACATGTCATCCTATGGGTACGGGGGCGGGCCCTCAGGAGGGGGAGCCTTTGGTTTGGGTGACGGATCGGGGGCGGAGCTGGACTCAGGCGACGGGTGGATGGACGAGCTTTTTCAGAACCAATAGCCAATGGGGAACATTTTTAGAATTAACTCAACTTTGGGACATAACCTGAGAAAGTCCAACAGAAAGGATGACACGACATAGACTGGCATGTTTTGTTTTGTAAAACATGAGAGAGATTATAAATAAGTTCTGGTATTATGTTTTCTGTGTGTATGCGTGCGTGTGCGTGCGTGTGTGTGTGTGTGTGTGTGTTTGAAATGGAAGGAGCTCTCACACGTCTTGTGCATATTATTGAAAAACAATATAAGAATTAGGAAGTGTGTTTTGTTAGTTTCACTCTTTTCTCCCCTGGAGTAAATTTTCCTTACGTTCTAGTGTTTGAAAGCAATTCCTGTTTACACGGCTTAACTTTGAACCCAAGCTTTTTCCAAACTGCAGGCTGATAAAGAGGAAGACAATATCATTCTCGAGACAACAATTTATTTGTGTGACACCCTGCTCAGTGCTTCAGATCTCTCAACTCTATCCTCTCAATGCTCCCATTTCCACTCTCAGCTCTGTTCCCCCCACATATATACATACACTCTCACCCAAATCTGTACCCCCCCCCTGCTCCCTCCAGAGACTCATTCATCACTTACAGCACTCTTTTCTCTGTTTATATTGGGCACATAACAACAGTACAAATAATGTTCCGCTATTGTGCAACACAAGGACAGCCTAGCCAGCCTCTTGCGCTTTTTGTTAGGCAACCCACCCATAATTTCTCCCTTTTTTTGTTTTGTTTTGGGGGTTTTTGAGGGAGTTTGTTTCATTTCCCGCATTGTGTAGCACTGTGTAATGGTTTTGAGTGAAGAGAACAAAGTGAAGGACAGGAGTTGGATAGGACAGACAGCACAGTGACAAAAAACAAGACGCTAACATGTGAACCAGTCTGTGGGACACAAGCCGCATCCCATACATCAGCCAAAAATGATCGCTGGGCACTGAATGTACTCAAACACCACAAGTGACTTTATTTTGTTTTGAGGGGAATTCCTAGAGAAGCTCACCTGCAGTGCCTTGCAAAACTCCTTCAACTTTTTCATATTTTGTCATGTTACAGTCCCAAACTTCAATGTATTTTTACATGGATTTTATATTATAAAAGTGAGGCAAATTTGGGGAAATTGAAGGAAAAGTAGAATGGGTTTTCAAAATTGTTCAAAAAGAAATGTTGCAATGTATGCCAGGCATTACATCAGAGGGATGGTGTTTGTAAAATGTCTTGCCAGAGATTCCAAATTGGATTTAAATGTGAATTTAAATGTCTGATCTAAACCACTACACTGTATTTCAATAAAGTGGTAGTGAATACAAATAGAAGACAGACCAGTCAATATTTTTTTTATTTTGTGAAATTAAAAACAATGCATGATTTTTCTTCCAATTACAGTTATATGCATCGTTGAGCTGGTTTATCATCACATAAAACCCCAATAAAATAGTCTAAAGTTTGTGCCTATAACATGAAAGAAATGTTAAAAAAAAAATTGAGGAGTATTAATATCTTTGCAAGGCAGTGTAGTTTATTCCTGCTTTATCTCTAACATCATTGCAGGCTCTGTCCATAGCCTACAGTATGTCTGTCCGTCCTCCTGTAGCAGCACAGCCTTCCCATCAGCCCTGCTTTACACCACAGCCTCTCAGCTGCAAACTGAAACTGTGCTGCACGATTAGGAAAAAACACAAGCAGCCCTGTTTTAGTTCACAAACCACTGCTCAAAAATTTTATTTTGGCCTTGCAGGCCAACAGTATTTAGCTATAAAGGCTCTCTTTCCTGTAGGAAGCTGTTGGCTTTACGTCAGCTGCTCATGCTTTTATTCACCATCACCTTCGTCAGACTGCTTCATCTTGAGCCCTGAAATGTAAACATAAAGATATAACATAGGTTTTATTGCTGTGGTTCTTGTCAACATGTTGCATCTCTAAATGTTTTGTATTATTCGGTGAAAGACAAGAGTGTCTGTTTTTAGGACAATGATGTAACCTACAAAACCAAAAAGCCTTCTGTTCTTATGGTTGTTGTCGTTGTTGTGAAATCCAGCCCTTTAATAGAACTCAGTCGTCCTGTAAGTGTTGCAAATGAGGCTCTATTTTTTTTTTTTTTTTGTCACATGCAGATATGTTTGCGGGGTTGTAGCACTCAACCAGTTTTCATCAAGGAAAAACGGTTGAATAATTTAGACCCCGCATCAGCGCTTTAAACTCACAGATTGTCGAGTCTGCTTTCCAGGACAAAGAGAAAAAAGGAATTTCATTCTTCCAGAACTCCGACGTGCGCCCAGGCAGGCTCGGACTTCAGTTCCACGCCAAAGTGGAAGGAGAAAGGTGTTTGAAGGCCCTATGTGTCTGTCTTGTCCTTTTTAGAAGAGAGAGCTCTGAGATCTGGCTTGGAAATTATTTCAGACAGAGAACAGAAGCTTCCTCCAAATATCACAATACTGGGACCAAGTCTGTAGACAACATTTTAACAAAAATGGTTGTTGTTGATGTTCTTTGTTTTTATTTTATAATTTTTTTTTTACTGGTGCTGACATATATATGTGATTATGAGAAAAAAGTATATAAAAGATGATGGCTATTTGTAAATATGTTTTTACAGGTTTAAATACATCAGATATTACAGTATCTACTCTGTAAAGAATTTACTGTTTGTTGAAAAATAGAGAAGTATTTTTATTTTTTCTTTTTCGGTTTCACTTTTAATCCATCTGAGCTATGCCATTGCACTTCAGACAATGTCTTACTACTAATTTGTATTGTAAACCTCCTCTCTTTTTTTTTTAGTTTGAGATTTTGTTCTTAAGCAGTGCTTACTTCTTTTTATCTTGTACAGAATATTGAAATGTTAACAAAAGAGAAGATTACAGATTTTTTTTGTTTTTTCAAAAAGATACAATAAAGAGAGAATGTTCTCGCTGGTCATATTAAGCTGATCTTCCGTTGTTTATTGGGTTCCTTTGAAATAACATCTTCAGGTATCTACAGCCATTCTTTGTATTATAAGAAATCATGTTTTTTCCCAAATATTGACACTTTTGTCCTCACTCTTCTTTAAAGGACTCATTTGTAAATTTCATACCATTTTTATTTAAAATAAGCAATTGTCAAACAGTTAATATGCAATACAAAAAGATTCCCAGTGCCTTTAAAAGGGAAACCGGCCCACAGCATCACTGCTCCGCTGTTGTACTTAACAGAGGAGTTTTCAATCAACATGTTCATCCTTCATTTTTTGCCAAGCTGTTCTGGAGTGTTGCCAAAATGTTCAGTTGAAAAAAAGTCAAAAAAAAAAAATAAATAAAAAATAAAAAAAAAAAAAAATATATATATATATATATATATATATATATATATATATATGTTGTTACCTTCCTAAAATAATGGTCCAAGTCATTATTTTATTATTTTGCAAAAAGTGATTTTTGCAAAAATAATCACCACATTTTTATTGCCAAAATATGATTTAGGCAAAAAATAAATAAATAAATAAGAAGCCAGTGTTTTTCAATCTCACTTATGCTCTAAATTTACATGTTTATGGTAAAACAACAAAATTTTACACACAATCGCTTGTTAGTAAAGCGCTGATCAGTAATCCAAGTGAAATCAAAATCGTATCTAGAGAGCCCGTCACACTGCCCAGCTGTCAATACAATGCACAAACACAGAGCGGTGGATTGTTGGACTGGTTATGTTTTTTCATGCCTGGCAGTCGCAGCAGACAACAGGCAAGGGGAAGGCAGCAAGATGGTGGCAGCATATGGCGACGATCATGAGCCAGAACCCTGACTGACAGAGTTACAGACAACATGCTGCATACCTACAATGAGCACAGATCCACAAACTGATCAGTCCAAGGCAACACATGAACATCTGCTACATGTTAGGTTTACAAAGAGAGTCTAATGAAGAGCAGTTTTTTAACAAATAAAGCTTCAAATAAAATAAAAAGTAGCAGCTGGGACTTATTAGAAGAAGTGAAGTGTATGACATAGGCAGGAGACATAATGAACAGGAGAGGCGATTAAAGGATGAGCATGGATCAGACGAAGAGGAGCAAAGAGCGGAGGCTTTACGAGAAGCTGCTCTTTTTTCTTTATTAGAGTTAAAACCTGTCCTAAAACCTCCTCACCTGTGCTTCAGATAGAGCACCTCAGGTCAAGTTTATCCTGCAGGTGAGTATTTAAGCAGGGATGAACTGAACTGTGAAACAAGAGCCGGCTGATACTCCGCCACGGTTCACAGGGGCATCAAGGAGCAAGACCCAGGAGACGTAAAGCTACAGAGAGACTAACGCTAACTCTTATCCTCAGCTCCTGTGTAATGCAACAAAATCTACTGTAGATTTACCAGCTGCAAGCATAAAGGCCTCCAGTACAATCAGGTCGTGGTTAGCAGCTGGAGGGTTTTCCGACATCACTGGCGGCAACTTAGTGTGTTTTCATACCTGATAGTCCGATAGACTCGGTTCGATTGGGGATCAAAATTGCAACACTTGCTACATTTTCAGCTGGTGAGGTTCGCTTTCACAAACAATACAAACTAATTGAAAAAAACTGTTCCCCTCCTCACCTGTGGTGGCGCTGCACCAAGAACCACTGAGGTTCAACTTCCTTCTTCACAAAATGTAAATAAAACTGGAGTGCCGTCAGATTTTAACAGTTGTAGGATTTCTCTTCTCTCTCCTCTGGTTAAGGACCATTTCTCCCAGTAATGCCGGATTCTTGAATTTGTTTTGGTTGTATTTACCCAGAATGCCCTGCGCTTTAGTGCACTTGCTGCTTTTGGAGCAGAATCCAGTCAATTCACTTACACCGAAACGAGACCTAGGCTTTTCAGAGGACCAGAGTTCACTTTTTTGGTCCGCATCAGAGTTCGATTACGCGTTCACACCTCACCAAACGAACCCGACTTTCCAGACAAACAAACTGGAGTTTGATTAGAACTAAACAGGGTTGGTGTGAATGCACCCTAAATGTAGGGTTGAATGACTAGTATAAAGGAAAACCAGAGACATAAGCTCTGCCTCAAACAGAGACAGCGTACATCTGCAACAATGCTCTCTACATGTTTGGGTTTTACTTGTTCACAGCCAGCTGTCGTTGTGACATTTTTCTGGGCGGGGGGTCACCCTCTGTTCCAGCAGCGCCTGCTTACCTCTCAGCAGCAGAACAAAAGGTTCAGGGCAGGTTGAAGGGATGGGGAGTGTCAGCTTGTTCATGGCAACGCCGTAAGCTACCGCCAGGGCGTCTATCTCCCGGTAAGGAACTTCTCCGGTCAGCAGCTCCCACAGCAGCACGCCGAAACTGCAAAACGAGGCGCAGAGGGAGAGAGAGAAGCGGTCAGTGATGGTTTTAACATGAGTACGACACCTTGCATGACTTTTCATATCTCCTGAACTTTATTTTATTGGTATTTTACAGGGGTTTTGAACACAAAGTGGTGCATAATTGTGAAGTGGAAGGATGCCGTTTGCGGTTCTCCAAACACCACACTGAATACTCCATGGGGAAACATTTTCACACATTGCTGCAAATCCTGCAAACATGGTGGACGGACGCTGATACCTCCACACGTCGCTGCTCTTGGAGAACAGAGAATGCTTGATGACCTCCGGCGCCATCCAGGCGTAAGTCCCTGCTGCACTCATCTTGGTGGTCTGGTGCCACTCTCTGGCCAGACCAAAGTCTGTGATCTTCAGGGTTTTGCCACTCAGGTCGTCCCGCTCCACCGGCTGCAGGATGAGGACTGAGGAAGAGGAGACAGATTTAATCAGCTGTTAGGTTTTATTAGTTAATACCACAGAAAATTTTCCTCTCCTGCTTTAAAAAAAAAGTGTTAAAATAATAACAAGAGACTTGGACAATGAGTGCGTAAACCAGAATACAATAACTTTAAAAGTTATGTGAACTATATGTTTATCTGTGCATTTTTACAAATGCCTGAAAACATAATGTTCTGCAAGGGGATGGGTACTGTGTCCAAGAGATGGACGCGTTTTGTTACAAAGTGAGAGGGCAGACCTCAGGACAAAACAAAATGTGATCAGAGGCCCGATCTCAAGGCATTACATTAAGAAGTCAAATTTCTTAAAAATCATATTTGATATATACAATATTTTTATTGTATATAAAAATATTTATTGAAGATAACGTAGTTACTTGATTATACAATGGTATTGTGTTCCTTTAAAATACATAATACTGCCCCTTTATGTTGGTTAAAGACGTGCTGTGGTCTGATGAAACTATTCAAACACAACGATTATGTATGAAAACTTCTACATTTTAGGAAAATAAGAGCTACTTTTCTAGATTATTATTCTGGCATTTAACATAAAGTGACCAAAAACACTTTTTTTTTAATCACTTTTCTGTCTGATTTAATGAAAAAAGGGTTATGTGTCATTTCTACAACATATTTAATATCTGGCTTCCACTATGTCCATATGCAGTAAGGTCCAGGTGTGTTTCAGAGTCGTTTCTGTCACTTTCGCACACAGCCTCCCTCTGAATGTCACACACTCAGCTGATCTCCCCGTCTTTGTCCCTCTCTGTGTGACTTCCTCCTCCGTTTCCGTGTGAGAGCCGGCTTATGGAAATGTTTGGAGTGCACACAGTTCGTATGAAGTCAGGTGGGGGAAGCTCTCTCTCTCTCTCTCTCTCTCTCTCTCTCACTTATCTACAGACATATGCAAAGGGCGGTGAAACAAGGAGACACACGCACGCACACGCACACACACACCCCCACACACGCACACACACATAGCAGTGTTATTGTTTACACACATGCACTCCTGCACAGACACACGACAGAAAACGGTGTCACATGATGGAAGGTGTGGCTCTTTGCTTTTCTCTGCCCACAGGTTTGCTAGGAGACCAGTTTCAGCAACAGAAAACTGATCTCAGGTCAGGAAATGTTGATCAATTATTCATTTCGCCAAGTCGGTGCCAAGATCCACCTCCACTCTGTTTTTACACATTATATCTGCGGAAGGAGGTTTTAAATGCTTCCTGAGTGAAGACACTGACGTCCAGCTTCTTATATCGTTTATCAGACTCATAAGTTGTTACAATCTTCTCTTCATCATCAGTCAGAAGAACCAAACTAAGTGACGGAAACAGGAAAATGCTTAATTGAAATTCTCCCTTTTCACATTTTCTACTACTATCATATCTTTACAGCTTTTAAAAGCGCAAATAAAATAAAAAAACAAAACAAACAAAAACGATGTTTTCTTTGCAATAAACTAATGTTTTTCAGTGCCTTGAAAACCAGCCGTTTTTGTTTTCAAGTCGTGTTTCCATCAGTGTTTTTTTATGCGCATTTTGAAATAAAAGGTTGATGGAAAATAACTTTCTTAATTTCAGGGTAGAAAAAAAATTAAAGATATGCTCGCTTAAGCAATAAACAAAAACCAAAAATCTATGGCAAAATTACAATCATCAGTGCTGCACTTATTTATTGGTATGTGGTCAGATAAGAAATCCTTCCTCATGAAATGAGACATCGGATCTGCTGCGAGCTTGTCAAAAATATATTCATAACTTCCCGAGTAAAGATTTAATGACTAAAGGTTGTGACATCTCAGTAAATAGAGGATAAATTTGTGAAATGTACTTTCTGTTTACCTTGTAGCGTCTATTTGAAAAGAAGACACCGCCTCCACCAACACCTTCATGTTCCATGATATAGTTCATTTCTTCCTCTTTCTTTTACCAAATAACCAAAATAAATTAGATATTTCACTTGTCCCAAAGAGCTGCCCGGCCCTTATCTAAACAGCAGGTTGTCATGGTAACCTGCAACGCGTAAGGAGTTTCACGCTTCTCCCTCTGCCGCCTGTCACTGGGGCTAAAGGTCAACAGAAACACCCAAGTCTGACCATTCATTGGCTGATGACACCGAGCGTCCCTTCACAGCCAATACGACGGCGACTGTCGTCACAACAACCGGACAAGCTGCGACAAATGACTGACAGCACGGGAACGGTAGACGGAAAGGAACGAACCAACTCTGCTTTCAGACATTCCAGTGTAAGTCAAGCAATTCAACGTGTTCTAGTAGGATTTTATGAGATGGATCATAATAATGTTGAACAAAAATGGAAAATGGAAGGAAAACCATATGTGATTTTTTTTTGTTCTTAGTTTTTACCCCAAAAAGTCCAAAAGGTGTTTTGTGCATTAGTATACAGACCCCAAAATCAGGATCTTTTCCTGCAATTTTTACCTTTTTTTTTTTTTTTTCAGGTATTTCTCCATTAGTTTTTCTGTACCATTCCTCTTTGTGAAACAGCTCAAACATAAGTCAGAATGAAGTCAATGAACATAAAATTTTAAGTCTCAATTAAATTTAGGTCTGTCATGTAACACATACAGATTCTCTGATCTGAAACGTTTCTAGCTTTGGCTGTGGTTGCAAACAGGTAGGTGGACTCTGACTCAAGTCTCCTAACATGATATTTACCTCCATCCATCTTCCCAATCAACCCTGACCACTGGAACATTGGACAAAACTATGTCAGCCACAAAGCATTTAAAATGTCAAAGATAAAATACTTCCAGAGGTAATAAGCGCCAGTCCTCCTCTGGACGTCTTTTCTGTTCAGATACTGTCATAACTGTGAGGGACAGCTGTCTTTCTGGAGTGGACAGTGTCTCAGAGGAGCAGCAGCTGGAAGGAGACATGTCCACACAGACAGAAATCCTCATATGGGTATGTTTTCCATAAGATTCCTCCGTTCCTGGCTTGCTTGATTAAACAACACCCTTTAAGAGAAAAACTTTAAGCAGAGAGTGACAAAAAAAGAAAAAGAAAGGTAGGGAAGGAAAACGGAGCGAGTTACACAGACAGAAACACAAACAAACTGAATGGAAACAGAAACTGAATGACTTAGCTCCCACTGTGGCTCTGTGATGTAAGTAAATATCATCATCTGCTGCCCCCAGATCGTCTCTGTGCTGCTAGTTAACACCACCTGCACATGTTCAATCATTCTGCCTCAGGTTTTCCCTCCTGACGGCGTTTCTTCCAGATTGGCTCAGCGGACGGCTTTGAAACGTAGACATAAAGCCTCCGAGGGGAAGGAGGAAGAGAAAACAAGACAAAAAAAAAAAAAAACGACCTCGGGGAAATCATGGCTTTTAAACAATGCACTATGAAGCACTGTTGGAAATGTTACCTCAAAGTAGGCTGAAAGAAATAACGAGAAGTGTAGTTTCTCGTTGAAATCCCTATTGCACAAAAACATGTGCTGTTAACCACATATATCGCACATACAGTGTAAGGTGACCAGATTTCCAAGACTAAATCTGGGGACTTTTCTCGCTCTGCGATAAAGAAAAAGCAAATTCATCAAAATAAAACGAAGAAACTGAGACACTTACAGTTTACATTTTTATTAATATTTAAACATTAAAAATAAGATGTAAAAGCAGGAATCTATCTCTCCACACAGTAGTAATATTACTATTAATAATAATAAAAGTAATAGCAGCAATAGAAAACTAAAATTGGGAATATGGGGGGAAATTGTGTACATACTGTGTAAGTGAGCTTGCATGAATAACATAATCGGTATCTGTTAATGAACGAAAAGCCCACAGTGGTAACTGAAGTAAGTCGAAACTGACAAAAGCAGTAAAAAATTGTTGACTGACAAACTGATGAAAGTCAAACACTGCTTTTAAATCGTGGCTCAGTTAAAATGATGGTAGTAAAAACCTATTAGCATTTTTGTGTCTGTGGCCATAGAGCTGATGCAACTTTTGTCTCATCTGTCCAAAGGCCTTTGTGGAAAATTCCAGCCTCACTTTTTAATGATTTGCTTTCCTCCTTGGTCATCTCACATGAAGTCCACCTTGACCTTGGAGTTCAGCTTTACTTTCTGGACTCGGTTCTTCTGGACTTTTAGTCATAATTCTCTTGAATTTGTCAATTTTCTTCCTGCAGCCACAGCCAGGGAGATCGGCTGCAGTCCTGTGGACCTTAAGTTTCAGAATAATCTGTGCAATTGTAGTCATCTTTGTCGTTTTCTTATTCTGTTGAACCTCAATTCAAAACAATGTCTGATTTTTATTGGTTAATTTTCAGTAAATTTTCATTTATTACTTTTGCCAGTTTCAGGTTGTGGTGACCGTTGTGGTTTTTTTCACTCATTGACAAAAGGTACCAACAATTTTGTCCACATGTGAATGTTGTGCATGAATGGACACATAAGTGTCCATAAATACACTTATGTGTAGGAGTGTGTGCAAAGTTATGTAGTTGATATGTAAGGACATTGTGTGTGTTTGAGATGAGTGAACTCTGGTCTGAAGAGCCATCAGCCACATGATCCGACATGGAGGTCTGGATAGAATAAGAGCAGAAAAGATTATGTGAAAAACTGAGAAACACCACAGGTGGTATTAAAGAGAAACTGATTAAATAATGATTGAATGAATGAAAGTGCAAATTTTTTTAAGGTTTCAAAAAAAAGGTGATGAAATAGATACAGTGTCTGTAAATATCGCTTATCGGCCATAGCAGCAATATCTATATCGGATATCGATAGCTGCCTAAATTTTCACACCGGTGCATCCCTAATTGTCAGGGAAGCAGCTGTAGAAAAATGATTTAGCGAGTATTAGTAGAAGTAGGCAGTTTTAGTTTGGTGTGAAGAGAAAAATTACAAGTAGCTAAATATTAAATAAAACCAAAAACTGAGGCAGAGAAATAAGCTGATTCAGAGATTAGACATCAGTACGGGAGCATGTCTTTCATGTCTATGGAGGTGCCCTCGCTTTTCCACATGACTGCATGTATTGATCAGCTATCAGAAACTCTGCAGCTTTGGGGAGCAGAACGGGTTGTTTGCCTTCCATGCTGCTGCTGCCACCACCGCCACCGCTCCTCCCTAAATCCTTGGACTCTGACCCTGTCTGAGGGTTGGGAAATGTTCAAACACCCATGGACCATTGACTACTTGAACTTTAATCTCACTAAATCCCCTGCGCCGGTTAGTCAGACCTTGGGGAACAGGTGACACAGTAACTCCCGTCCCACACACACACACTTCTCACAGCAGAGGAATGCAGATAGAGGACGACAGAGTGTGACCAGAAAAGGGTTTATTACCAAAAAAAACCAACGAATCATAACAGTTCTGAGCAAGTTTCCAAAAACTCATGATGCATAATGAAAAAATAAGCGACAAATAGCTAAAAATGTGCTTTTCCAGTCGACTTCAATGATTAACCATAGCTCTACAAATATCCATTTCATCCCTGAGCAGGCTAGGCAAAGTGCCACCCTCTTCCTCTCTCCATCTCTCTGCGAGGCCTCGCCTTAAATAAACAATGTCAGCGCCGTCAGCTGGAGCTCTGGGCGTGGCCCGCTGAGCTGTCAGCGGAGAGATTTTCCGTCAGGGATCAGCTGATCCAGAGCTGCAGGTGGATGAATGTTGTTTGAAGAGTGATGATGACAATCCAAACTGAAACATCTTCAACAAACCTGTTGCAGAAACATGTTTACAAAGCCCTAACAAATGTCGCTTTACCTCACTTGAATGTTTTATTTCCTGTCGCTCTATTGCAGGGCTGTCAAACTCACATTCAAAAATCTGAATGTACCCAAAGGGCCGGTTGTGTATTCAGAGTGTTTCTAATATTAAATAATACTGAACATCTTTTCACGTTGGTCAGTCCATCCAGGATTTTGTGATTGTTTGTTTTGGGAGGGGTTTTCATAGATTTTGTGGCACTAATTTAGAAATATTTGTGGGGTGCTGTGGTGGTGCAAGGGTTAAGCACAGCCCACATATGGAGGCCTTAGTCCGTCATAGTTTCGATTCCCGGCCTGGTGACCTTTACCACATGTCTTCCCCTTCTCTCATTACCCTCTTCCCTGTCAATTCACTATCAAATAAAGGCCACTAGAGCCAATAAAATGAAAAAAAGTATTTGGAAGGAATTTTTGTATTTTTTGGGGAAGTGTGAAAAGATCAGAATTGGGTCGTTCAGACTGCAGAGAAAAAGCCAAGTCAGGACTCTGGCTGGGCCACTGAAAAACAGAACAAGCAGGCATAACCACGGTCAAAATTAAAAATTAGGATGAACCTAAATGAAAATCTATCCATCAATGAAAGGATACAGACACAGAAATTCTGATTCATCCCAACACCAAAATACTCCATGCACAAGATTAACTTTTTCATTCCAATCTCCTCTTTTTTTAAATTCTTTTTGAGCTTCTTAGAAGAAAGCCAAGCTGAAGATTTCATCTTGGAAAGGTGAGGGGCGCTCCCACTCCTATTCATGTCGGAGTAACCCAAAGCCGCTCAGTCTTAACCCAAACCGCGTTGGTGAACTTCCACTAAAGCAGTTCGTTTTCACATTTGAGTTGTATTGTTTAGGAAAAAGATCCAGTCCAGACTGCTGTGTCATTAACTTGTTGTTATGGTAGCAAGGTGTAGAGGTCACAAACAGAGACCGTGACTGGGAGGAAAGGAGTGATGATGGCCTGAGCGCCCTCATGCCCCTATGAGGATCCACTCCTCTGCTTTCCTTTCCCAAGGTGTCCCGATGTCCTGGTCAGAGGGACACGCCGCAGGTTTTCCCCTTGACATTTTCCGTTGTTTTTGTTTATGTGACTACTGTTGTGTGCTGCAGCTCATCTCACCTCCACCACAAGCTCCAATACGCCAGATATTTACATGTCCGGTATCAAGAGAAATACAACCTGTTTTTTCCGCCTTATTGTTATCTGTGCACTTACATTAACCATAGCCAGAGTTTGAAATCAACTTAAGTATCATGGAATGTTTTTTACTCTGATTCATGAGAAGTCATCAGGCACTAGAGGAGGTCCGTGTGGAACACCACAGGCAGGATTTAGGAAAGAAAAAAAAAAAAAAAAAAAAAAAGAGGCCCCTCCACCATCATCATCATCAGCAGCCCCCTCCCTTCCTGTCCACTGTTGCAGCTGTTGCCAGCCTGACGACAATCACAGCACTCCACGAAGCAGAGATAGGAGGAGATGCTGGCTAAGCTTGACTGAGCAGAGCTTATAAAAACAAGGAGTCACTCAGAGAGGGATGGTGACTGAACAAAACGACAGGATGAAGCAGCAGCAAGTGATGGTGTGAGATGAAGGATGGGGGATGGGAGCTACAGAAAGAAGGAGCCAAAGAGGAACATTTGAATATTAGAATAAAGGAGCAAAATTAAAGTTAAAAAAAAAAACGGATAAAGAAAAAAAATATGAGAGGAGAGACGGAGGTAAGAAAAGACACAATCTGTGTGAGAAAGACGAAATGCACGGATGAAAAGATGCCAGCATCGCGAAGTAAAGAGAGATGACTGGAGGGAAAGCTTTGGTCCTTTTTCTGGCAGGACACACCACACGTCTTTGTCTCCCTCCATGTGTGTGCTTCACTCAAGTTATGATGCATGCACACAAACAAATAAGTGCAAAAAGAATTTATAAAAATCAAACTATCACAAGTGGAGACTGGATTTAAACTACACTTCATTTAGGTAAAAATAAAATAAAATAAAGCATCAAATCCTTTGTATGCCTTCGATTTTCCTGCTCTGATACCGCGGCTTTAGTGAGTGCGTTCCCATGTCATCGATACCTCGGCTTGGCTCCCGCTCCGACCACCACGGGCCTCAGAGGCTCTAATCCCGAGCCGCTCCGCAGCACGGTTTCCCCCCGCAGCCACCAGCTTTGTCACTGCACAAACGCAGCTGCCAGATTCGTGCGACCAGGCGGGCTCGCTTTCAGAAGAGATGGCTGCATTAAAAGAGCTGTACGAGTAGGGCACAGCTATCTGTGTGTGTGTGTGGGTGGTATGAATATGAGAGAAGTTTTTAAGAGTGTGGGAATTCCTTCAGCTTCTTTCAGTCTTCTCATCTTCCTGGCTGTCTTCTTTTTGTTCAGTAACTGCAGCTTTTTTCATATTATTGCCGTAATAATGTCACACAAATTAGCCTCATGTTAAATGCCTAACCACGATATTTTAAGCACATACGAAATGTGCCATTTAACCAATTTCATTTGGTCCTGTCTAAGAATACAACTGCTTTCCTAATTATCCCCTTTTGTTAAATGGTTAATTAATCATATTTTGTTGGTTCAATTTTCCATGTCTGACATGTAAAATCAAAAAACTATAAAAATCAAATCTTTCTGACAAAATGAAGAAAGTTAAAATTCTGATCTAAAGAAATTCAGGAAGAGATCAAAAGAAGCGACTGATGTTTTATCAGTTTGGAAACAGTGTTAAAATGCCATTTCTGAACCACAATGAGAAACATTATCCACAAGAAAATGTGAAATAGTGGTGAACTTTCACAGGAGTGCCACAATCACTCCAAGAGTGCAGTGGAGTGCTCTTGGAGCATCAACTAAAGCATCGAATGCTTCACGTCTCAATGAAGGTCGCAGTTCAGGATTTAAGCAGGGTCAAAACCACAGCAGACCAAAGTGATCTCAAAGTCATATCTCACTTTTGCCAAAAGCATCTTGACGATCCCAAAGACTCTTGGGAAAATCCTCTGCCTACTGACAAGACAAAAGTGGAACATTTTGAAAGTTGTCGATCTCCTTAAATCTGGAGTAAAGATAGAATATCATAAACACAGTCAGGTTTGGTCTAACAGCTGCTTTGCTTCCTCAGGACCTGGACCACCAGCTGAAATTCTTCTCTCCAATAGAAAATCCTGAAGAAAAATGTTTGGCTAGCCTTCCCACAAAATTCTGCTCAATTCTCATCTCCCTTCAGTGCTCCGTCTGGGCTTTATCCCGTTGAACACGATTTCTCTGGTTGATTTTTAACCTGGACAATCAGAGAACAGAAGGACAACGACGACGTCAACTTTCTGTGGTGTTTTAGGATTGTAGTCTGCCGTGGTTGTAGTTTGGTCCATCGTGCCCATGGTTCTAAATATTGACCAATTAAAGAAAACTTAAAAACATTTTATTGCTGGTAAAGATGTTGTGGCCCTACAACGTTGGCGACTGGGTAAAATCAGACCCATTCAAGCATCAACAGAGTCCACGGCTCCAGCAACCAATCATTTCTAACGGTAAAAATAGATTATGACGCCATCAGTCAAAATGACGGACAATGCTCAGCTACGACAAATGCCTGATGGCCGCTGCTGTGAGTGGCATTGATAGAGTGCCACAATGGTTCTCCAAAGCTGTGAGCTGGGGTCTCCACATGTTGAATCCCACGGATGCTAAATCGCAGAATTCACAAGCCGAATGAACACATTATACTCAAAGTTGGGCTAATCAAACCACTCCTGAACCACTCAGAAAGAACAAACTGGGCCGTGTCTTTCAGGGTTTACAGTTTTCCCCTCCGTCTGGTCTGTGGCTCTGCAGGTCCATCTACACACATTGTCTTCCAGCAGCTTGTCTGTTGAGTCGGACCACACGGCCCTCCGTTCGGCCGCCGCTCTTTGGGTGCCAGGCAGCTGCTGCTGGCGCTGCTGGCCAACAACAATGACCCTCTAACCGCAGAGTCAACGGGCAGCAAACATCCAGCTGACCACGACGCGCCACTGCGCCCATCACTGACATGTCCGGCTCTGCCTGCAGGACCAGTCCCTAGCGTCATGTGGCATTTATGCATTAGCAGCTTTGTAACATTTTGCCTCTGCAAGCTGAAACAAAACAGAATAATTAATAGATTAAAAAAACCAATTGCTTTTCTTGGTCTTATTTTCTGCTCCAGTTGCTCCTCGTTTCTTTGATGTTTTATGGCAAATAACCTTTCAAATGAGCGCTGAGAAGCACACCACCTGTGTTTGCTTTAATGCGTTTGGCCCGTCTGCTGACTCAGCGCAGCTCTCCAGACCTGCTTTGCAAACAGGTTTTTTTAGAAAGACAAAAATGATAAGATGTCTGCCTGCTCATGCAAATTTCCACAATTATGTAATGCAATGTTTACACGCAGGCGTGCATAGGGTATAAACCGCACATTCGGACAGTAAGAACAGCAGATGTGCTGAAGGTTCACACCAGGTTGAGAGTTTTTAGGTGAACCTGTTCTCCAATGACGTACAGTAAAACTGTGTCAGCTATCTGGCAGGTCCAGTAAAGAGAGCAGAGCATTCCCACTGTTTACTGGTGTCCAATCGATTCCCTGTTGGCAGCAGCGGACCGTACTGTAGGAGTATGTGTGTGTGCGTGTTCCTGTGTGTGTGTATTCATCTGTAATAAAGCAGTCATTGAGTCTCTGATTGGTGTCAGCGTCTGGTTCGGTTTCTCTCTCGCCCATAAGGAAGAAAACTAACCTACTGACAGAGAGGTAAAGTTCACACAGTGAAAAAAAAAAAACAAAAAAAAACAGTTCAAAGTCCTGAACGACGGTCTGAACGGCCATAAACTCTTCTCGGAACAACAGACACTTCATAATGTTTGAGATCAAATATTGTCAATAAATATAAACCAGGCAATAAATACTTTTTACTCTCCTCCCAAAATCCCTTTAGCGCAAACGTATCGCAGCCAGGACATAAAAAATCCAGGTGTTGATATTGTGGAATGAATGGCTTCAAATGTTCATTATTCAAGGTAAATCATTAAACAGAACCAGACAACACTGAGACGGGTAGACACAAAACCACATTTGCAAAACAAGTTGGGACATCGCCTCCATTATAAATAAGAACATCCTTACTTGGACCAGGGTTTCCCTCAGTGTATTATAAGCCTGGCGGGCCACCAGGCTATATGTGTGCCCCCACCAGGCTAAGTATCGGTCATTTATTTAAGTCTTTTTAAAATTTTTGCATTTTTTATAGCTGGTGTCCAGGTATTAATCTTTTAGTCTTCAATAATACATAATTATCAAGTGATATTTTCAAATTTCCTGTCAACTTTAAACATTTTTTAACTCAAAAATACAACGGGTCGTTGGATGGATGACTGCCTGAGCACCTCGATCCACCAAGCTTAGCATGTTTTCTGGGGGAAACCTTCTGGACCCTA
Source organism: Girardinus metallicus (assembly GCA_903067095.1). Classification (NCBI taxonomy): domain Eukaryota; kingdom Metazoa; phylum Chordata; class Actinopteri; order Cyprinodontiformes; family Poeciliidae; genus Girardinus; species Girardinus metallicus. The sequence continues at coordinate 19,435 of CAEGAE010070571.1, read as the reverse complement.
TTTCAATTTAAAAGGAAAACTTAGGACTTTGAATATCTATATCAAACATTTTAGGCTAATTGAAAACCAAATTATTGGAACAAAACTGCCTAGAATACTTCAACATGATTTAAATTTTAACATTAGTTTTTTGGGAAAAAAATATACGGGGTTTAATTTAACCACAGTTTTATAGATAAAAAGTAATAAATGATAAAGCTACACATCTTAGGTAAAATGTTGTTAAAAACATTGTAAAAAAAAAAAAAACAGTTAACCCTGTGTTGGGGCTAAAAAGGCAGGAAAAAAACCCATCCATATACAAAGAACTTCTATTTTACAAAAACTACTTACAAATAAAAAAAAACTTTATGAAAACTTCTGATAAAAGTTAACGTGTTTATTACTTATGTTTTAGCTTAAAGTCACAAACATACCACTGTAGGGAAGCCATTATATTTGCCTGTAATACCCACATTATTTGGGGTAAATACAACAGAATCACTCTGCTGGCTTATCAGGGGATTCCTCATTATCTCGTACCAAAAACTCCTCATCACAGGCCTGCAGTTCCTACATTAGGTCTCCAGCTGACTTGAACACAAACGAGCATAACGAGGGCCGCAGTACATAAAAACGTAGATAAAGGCTGCAGCCTGCAGCGCGTTGAGAATGTTGGCCTTAATCTGTAGCGGTCTCACTGTTATAAAGAAAAATGGTTTGACCTCCTCTCCTAACTCACCCTACACTCTCCTCTTTCCCTCCATTCATCCCTTTCTCCTCTTCTCGTCTGGCCCGGTTCTCTCCTGAGCCTTCAGGGCTTTTTTCCTACTACCACTCCTCTTCTGCTCTCCTCCTCTCCCCGTCCGGCCTTGCCTCCATCCATCTCTCCACTCAGTCATTCACAGCCTACAGTCGACCCTCGCCGCATCCATCTCCCATTCTTCACCGCGCCTCTCCGCTCCCTCACAGTGACTCCTGCCATTGTGAGCCCCGCTCTCTTTCTCTCTGTCTGCTCTGTGAGAATGGCCTCGTTGTTGCCGCTGCGGTGGTGCAGCGTGTGTGTGCGCGTTTGTACATGTGTGATGGTAGAAGTCTGAGATCTCTGAGTACAGCATGTCCTGCTGCACGACCTTCACCCACACCAAGTCCTGCATACATGCTCCCAAAACGAGTATAAAAGACATCACTACCAAATCCAGAACGATGACAGAATCTGAAGGTCTTTACTGACCACTCGTTTGGGCTCAGATTATTTTATAAATCGATTATTGTGATGATTAATCAAATAAAAACAATTGGCACATTCTGCAGATCTTACATTGGACCACTTAAAGCAACAGTATGCAACTTTTACAGAAAAACATTTTTAGTTTTTCTTTTAAAATTTGAGACAGATAATCTGTGAAAACAAATTGCTTCCCCCAATGCTAACAACCAAATAGAGTCAGAAGGCGGGTCTTGGCGCTGTCAGTCACAATCTCATGTGGTGCTGCTTGTCCTCCTTCCTCTCCCTCTTGCTCTCTGCTATCGCTACAGCTTTTCCCCATCAGTAGATCTTGTTGTGAATGCTAGGCTAGTTAGCATAGCCACCAATGACAGCAGCTAGACGGTTTTCTTGTAACGCCAAGTTGTATCTCTGCCATTGGCTCATTTAGCAGCAAGTACATGAGGTTGAGTGACAGCGTTAAGACCCTCCTCCCAGCTCTGATTGGCTGTTTTTAGTTGGGAGCGGTGCATTTCTTCAGACGTCGATTGCAGCTCTGCCGAGCTAAAAAAAAATGTGCCTACTTCTTTAGGGAAGAGAAACTGTTATTTATGCTTAGCTAGCAGTGCTAACTGCTAATCTAAGATGCTTAAAATCTTAAAAATCTAACAATTTAGTTACAATTTATTGTGTCTGAGATTTTATACAGGACATTGCATCGTTTCTTCTCCTTATACAAATAAATAAAAACCACCCAAGACTGAACAGCCAAGAAAAAAAGCTTATTTTATACCTGTATTGGTCACAAAGTTTAAAGTCAGCTACAACCTCTACAACAAATGCCAATGTTTTCACTTTCATCCACATTAACTGATACCCAGGTTACCAATAATATGTACACACATTCAAAAACAAAAACACAAACAGAGGACAAACAAAGTTTTATTTCTTTTTCTATCACTTTCATCTCTTAACACTCCACATCAATGTGAAATTAAAACCAACTGAGTCATGATTTGCCAGGATTATCCCAGTCAGACCACAAACAAGAAGAAATGCTTCAGGACCTGACAAATGTTTCCTTTTACAACTGATTGTTCACAGAAATAACATTTCCAATATCTGCCATGTAACTTAGTATCCAAATGCACAAGTGAAAAAGGACAAACTGCTGCTGCCAGTCTTGGCCAGGATTCTCTTGCAAAAGAGATTTTTTAATCTCAATGGGATTTTCCTGGTGAAATAAATATTAAATAAAAATAAAAAATCTTGAACACACTGGTTTAAATGGTAGCCAAGAATTGACACTGGTGTAAAAGACACAAATCTAATCAAGAGTTGGAATAAAGTATTTATTTTTCTGTTATAACAACTTAAAATAAGTAATATTGTCTTATAATTTGTAACACTGAAATCTAAATATTTTCAAGAAAACAGATTAAGCCAAAAAAATAAAAAATAATATTTACAATACTAATAAAAAAAAAATAATAACAGTATTTTAAAATGTTAACAGTCATAACATCGATTTATTTTAGCTACCAAATTGAAGATAATGATTAATATCACTTCCTGTTTGATTTTACGTTTACAACTACAAGCGTTTCCCTAAAAAATATATCCCAATACAACACACAGTTATCCTTCATTGTCGTGTCTGTTGACTGTGTTTGATGATAAATTTCCATTTGAAAACTGCATGTGTTGCCTTATATCTCTGCTCATAAAACCCGTCCACCCCCCAGGGTCAAAGATGGTGTGATAACAGCATTCCCAGTATCCAGCCCAGTTAGTCACAGTCTCGGCCTCCGCTCTGTCTCTGTGGGGGATTAGCAGCCGGCACTGGCCACCGCTCTAATCCTTTCCTCAACAGACTCGCTCTCACGTTCTCACACACACAGTCGGACTTTTCTCTGACAGCAACCACACACCGTATCTTGGCCTGCTAATCTGTTAAGTAGCTATTACAGCACTTGTGTGCAGGGCTTTTGTTGGTGTCGTCGTGGCTATGCTTTAATACGTCAGCTATGAAAGAAAAAAAGAAGACAAAAATCACTGGAAATTAATTTATCCGATCTGGAATGAAAACGCTGGCGTAGTTAGCAGGCCAGCTGTGAGACTCCAGGGTTGGTCTATTCAGAGGATTGTTAACTGTGTAAACACTGCCTCCATTTGAAGCTAGAGCGGCCAAAACAGCAGGTAATGTCAAGCGGTCTTTGTCTTTGTGTAGTGTGTTTACGGTATTGGCCTGCACATCACAGGAGATCCGTGAAAGTGCCACTTGCACAAGCTCACTTGTTGCAGCAACATTAGCCTGGAGGGGTTTTACCCAACATGACCTTAAATATTAGAATTATGCCATTTCTGCATATTGGGCCTGTATATCTGAATGTTAGACCAGGCAGCCAGCTCACATACGTCCCGGCGTCAGTCTAGTTATTTTGCCACACTAGGTCGTCTTGTCGCCTGTATCGTCTTACCTGCAGATGACTCACTGCCTCTACTAATCTCTAAATAAACTGGCATTGAACGCTTTTTTGTAATGTACAGCATTATAGATCAGTACTAAGCAGTGGGCTTGGGGTTATTTGTCACATATTCATCCATTATTTCATCTTGATTGCACCTGGACTTTTTGATGACAAACCGCTCAATCTTAGCGCAATGTTCCAGTTATAATCCGAGCAGATTTTAGGAAAATCCACATTTACGTTCATGATTGGAGGACAGAAAAAAGCATCTTCTTGGTATCAGACCCAAAGAATTTCAGTGGACCCGCCGCCTATTTGCATTTCTTTATTCCTTCATTCAGCTGTTCAAGGATTTTTACGTGGAATGCAGCTCCAAATTGTGTGTCAGGAATTTGTCTATTTGTGAATTTTTTTCCTAAAATGTTAAATAAGAAAATGCAGCTTGGGAAGCTACAACAGCTAGCCGCAATGCTAGTTTGGAAAAGCAGCGAATCCAGGAGCGCCATTTATTTTCCTTGGAGCTGATTGGCTAAAACCATATTAGTGAAGATGAGGATGACTGTAGATGTTAGATTCTTTGGTAGTGCTAAGATGGTTTCCAATGTGCATACTAATGCATATTAAGGTATATGCAGTGTTTGAACTACTAAAATAGACATTTATAAGCGCTTTTAGAGGGGGATTCAAGTATTTGTGGATTTTACGTTGTAATCTAAACAGTGTTTAAAAGTGAAGCTGTCCAACACTGAGCTTTGGAGACTTGGTTTTCTTGCGTTGCCATCCTCCTCACTGTGCATGGTGGCAAAATAAACACTGCTTTTCACCCAGAATTGTTATCACAGTTCTAGCTGTTTTAAATGTTTTAACTCCTTATATAGTTATTTTCTTACAGATTATGTCAGAACCTGAGAAGATCAAAATGCACCTGACTTACTTGAATGGTATGGTCACTTCTCTTTCCCATTTTTAAGAGTGGAGGAGAGGAATGGCAATTTGTCTCATATCCTATTTAGACTCAGGGGGAAGCTGAAATCTTGGTGATAAAAATTAACACATAACCTTAAAACATGTTTTAAAAACCCTTTAGTTATATTTACTTCATTGGAATTGTTAAAGGTTGAACAAGAGTGGTTTTGAAGCAATTATTGCTTAATGTGGATTTTCCCCTTCTTAACAAATGTACTCAAATAAAAGGTAAGTTCTTTTCATAATTCTGTGTAAGATTCTGCTATTGTTGTGATAAAGGGTTAATTTATTGCGAAGCTTTTCCACACCTTCACTGGTTCCAAATATGGAGGAAACCTGCAGTCCAAAGGCAGGGAAACAACTGAAGGTCTGCAGACCGGTTTGCTGTTGAGCCTTTGAACAACTCAAACAGCCCGTGTGAAACTGCAGATGTTAAAAATTTCCATGACACTGAACATACCCCCGAGTCGTCGTTTAGTTTGATACAAAAGTACACAGACTCAAAGGACAAAAACAACAAAGCTGCTGTTTGGTAAACTGCTGATTCCAACAGCTGGGCGCCGTGTTACATTTGCGTTTGGGTTAGCAGTAACTCTGATTCTTCATACCAACAACCAATTAAACTCTATAAAGGTGTGGAGAAAGTACTGGAAACGCTTAATATGGGTCAAACATTCTGTGACGTTGCAACTCAAACCTCAGAGCATATTTGCGGAGATCTTTTTTTACTAATAACCACACAAAATACAACATATATGTGAAGTGAAAGATGAATCTGAAAAGTGTGGCTTGCATGTAAACAAAGCGTTTATAACCATTGTTAACCAAGGTGTCAGATTTTCTAAGTTAATCTGTCCCATGTCCCAAAAATTGGCCATTTTACACAGTAAAAACAAGATCTGAATCATTGCTAAAATGCTTTTTTACTTACTTATGTATTATTATTGCTCATTTTTTCATGTGATTAACATATATTTCTTAAAATTGGTGCTGATAGCATTTACCTAAAATACCTATATTCAATTCTATACAAGCAGGCATCTGTCCTGTGACTCTATTATCCTTTCTATTTACTTTAGCTGTCTATTGCTGCCAAGTTAAGCAGACTGGAGCCCTCCGCTTTGACAAACCAGAGGCTGCTCCGGCATCGGAGTGACAGGTAAGGGATGACTCAGGGGCCAAAGACCTGCCAGCACAAAGATGCTGTGACATCACTCCGAGGCAGTCACGGCAGTCAAATTATCTCCGTTGCGCAGTCAGACGCTCAGCTGCCGCCACGAGCCGAACCATCGGCGGCACTCTGCATACACACACAACTATTAACAGACCGGGGGACGTGGAGTGAGATGGGATAAATTTAGAAGAAAGCATCTGGACCGGGCTGAAAATAAGAACCCTTTGTTGTGTTTAACAAGGCTTTAAAGCCATGTTGAGTCTAGTTAACGCATCACGTATTTTTCGTCCTTTCGGGGGCTTTCAGCCTGTTTACTGAACCAGCTGACGGGAGACGGAGGAAAAACTCGGGGGGCCTCGAGCTGCTCTGTAGCTGCGCTGATGCCAAGTCGTTGGCGGTTTGAAGGGGACACCTGAGACCGGCGCACCTGAACAATGCGGCAAGGTGTAACCCTAAACTTAGACGTACCCGCTGTTTATCCCCCACGCTCTCCTTCTCCTGTTCTTTCCCATCGCTCTCCTCTCATACGGCTCCAAAAGCTTGTTTCACTCTTCATAACCTGATCTATTCCACCCAGGTATTCTGTCAATCTCTTTACTCATTGGCTCTCTCGTCTTCCCATTCTTTCACCCTCTGGGTATCACTAATGCATTGTGGGTGTCAGACAGAACATTATGGCTTAAACTGTACTTTTTTTTCCCATTTACATCATTCAAGGAGAACTGGATAAGGTTGAAACGGTTAATCGAATAAATTCTGATTAATCAATTATTGAAATAACCATGAATTAATTTGGTGATTGATTAATCGTTAACTGGAGGACACAGACTAAAAAAAAAGGTCATTTGCCAAAAGAACAACACAGTCAGAGCAGTAAAATCTTCTCTGTTTGTAAATATGTTCAGAACTCAAGCGGCAAAGTTTTAGCTTCACCCAGCTCAAATTCTGCTAAAAAAAGTAACAAAAATAAATCTCTTATCACTTTTTGCTATCCATTTATTAATTTAAAAAAATAAATAAACTGTATTTGTAGTTGCGGATGCATCCTTTGCTAAATGATCAAGCATACGCTAATGAAATCCTATGTTATTGCATTTAGGCAACAGCTATTTTATTTTATTTTTTAAAAAAGGGAAGTAAATTTGCTCATTTGACTCTTAATATACTTAAGAGTCAAATGATCATTTAAGATTAATCGATTGATTCGATTAATCAATTAATCTTCAGAATAATTGATTAGGACTAAAACAATCATTAGTTGCACCCCTAGATCTCTACCTGAGACATTCCTCCATTTCGTCTGCAGCTATTTTCACACAGGCAACACTTTAACTTGGAGGAATAGCGTTTTTACAGCAGCTGACAGCGGCTAGCAGTGGTATGACTCAGTGACTCAAAAGGCAGCCGCTATGTCACCATGGAAGGGCGTCTATATGGAGTTGTTGCCAAGGCTCTGTCGTCAAATGCAAGTATGATTCTGCATTTTAAATCTGCGCAGGGAGGAAGGAAAATTAATAAGATGGAAGAAGTGTGGGTTTAAATCCAAATAAGCCTTCGGAGGCTTCTGTTGTCTCGCTGTCTGAGCGGCCTTTAGTCAGCAACTTTCACACTCCACCCGTATTTCCACGCATGTAAACTCCAGTCGAACAGGCACCCTGCAACACCTGCACACACGCACCCAGAAACACGCACTTAGGACTCTCGTCCTCTTCTTTTTTTGGTGCTCCAACAACTGTAACTGTGTCTTTAAACAGCAAGTAGCACAAAGCACCAAAAATAGCCCAGCGAGTTGCAGAGCAGATCTGCTCTCCTTGAGGAGGGGAGGCAAGAGGAGGATGGCGACAGAGAGCAGGAGGAGGTGCAGAGAGAGAGGAGGAGAGATGACAGGGAAAAGATGGCAGAGAGAGACCTATTCTCCAGGATTTAGGCCTCCCTGCTGTGATTAAATTCAAGTTTCTCCTGCAGTGTCAGCAGTCAGTGCCTCAACTAAAACAAAAGAAAAACGACGCATAGCAACATGAAATGATCACATTTCAAACAACGTCATGGAAGAATAAGCAGAAAAACATAACGGTTGCAGAAGTCCAGTTGACTGAATAAGTCGTTTCTTGTTTGCGTTAAATTATCTCCCACAAAGCAACCTGATATCTGCCATAGTCGTAGCTACAAATCAAACACCTGCGAGGCAAATATTATGGCTTTCAAAACTGTTCACACCCCGATTACAATGTTGGGGTTTTGTGTCAAAAACAATTATATCTTGATAAGCTCTTAAAAACTTGTTTAAAAATCATATGTGACATCTATCCTTTAGAAATAAATTATGTTGAGGGAAACATACAGCATAGAAATTGCAATAACCTGGTTACATAGAGCTAAATTAATATCTTGCTGAGCACATTTTGATCTAGTTTCAACCTTCAGTCTTCTTTGGTATGATTCTATCAGCATCTCATTTTCTAACCTACTAATTTTGCCCTTTTTAAACCTGCAAAGGTTTTTCTATATTTGCCAGATTGTGGGGACTTCTCTCGTTCACATAATATTAGCTGTCAATTTTTTTTCCTGGACTCTAGCGTGGAACTTTTCAAGACTTAAATTTGTATCAGATGAAGTTGTTGCATGATTTGAGTCATGCATTGCATAAAGATTTTGTTTTAAAACTTATTAGTATTTAAAAGGCTGTTAAAGACTTTATCTAAAATGACAAAAGTTTAGGATCAAAGGAAAAGTAATCCCAGAAGATAATCCTATCACCACCATTTTACTGTGGTTTCTTGGTGATAAGGGATGCCAAACTTCCCATTTGGAAGTCCCAGTCTGATTTCATTACACCATATTTTTTTTTGTAAAGTTTTGAAAGAATTTAGCAAAATCTAGAAGTTGTTTTTGGAAGAAAAGGACCATTATTTTTGCCATACTCCTTCTTCCAGATATATAAGGAATACAGAAGACTATTGTCATGTGTGGAACACAATTAATACTAAACAAAAATTTGAATTAGCACCTCATTTTGTATAAATGTACGACTCTGGACAATCCAAATGGCCAGTTTACACCTCGTCTTTTCATCAGTGAGTACAAATGTCCAATTTTATGTAATCTTCTCCTGACTGATACCTTGATGACATCCAATCGACTCATGATGTCCAGGCATCTTTTCCTAAATAAAAGATGCATGTGTATCCATCATAAGAATCCTCCTTGAACTTTTATCAGGTGGATAACATTCATCATAATACTCAAGAAGACTGAAAGCTGAAATTGAATGAAAAGGTATTTCAACAAAGTTGTTGTTTTAGAATTTCCCTCCATTAAAATGTATTTTTTGTTGTTGAGCTGAATTGTAAAGGATACAATTCACCATAAAGATAGATTAAGTTCTGAAATTATAAATTATGGTTTCACTTTCTTAAAATCACCAACAATAACCGAAACCTTTCAGAAAACCTCATTATGTAAGATTACTATTATAATTCTCAGTAAATGTTAATCTCAGTATTACTACATTGTGAGAAGTGTCTTTCTTCATACGTTCAGCCATCTCATCTGATAGAAAAAAATAAATGACACAATACAAAGTGCTCTCACCTCAAACTGTCCCCAGACAACAGCTTCATATATAAACAGTAAAGAATTGAGCGAAGCTGTGCTGCTCTGGGAGAGAAAGAGAACAAATATGTGCTTTATTCCTCCACCACAACTGATAATGTGATGTGTAGCAGAAGAGTCTTGTAAACCGAAAGTTTGTATTTTCTAACCCCCTCGATACAACAGCTACGAAAGGCAAAACGTTATCAGTGTCAGAATATGGCTGAGATTATATCTGGAAGATTAAAGTCCAGTTCTTTTATTGAGAGAGCAAGAGAGGAGGCCGTTTTCCATCTTCATTTAAAACCACACGATAAAAACATTAAGCTGTCATATCTTTTCACAATGCAAACTACGTTATAAACATCACCATATTTCCACAATTTTCTACAAGTGATTGTTTCTAATCTCTTCTAGACTCCACAAAAAATGTGGAAATCTTTTTATTCAGCAAACTAAAATCATACATTGTACAACTAAAAGTACGATCAGGAAATAAAAGTAACATGTCACTCAACACACTTAGATAAAGAAAGTAAATATCTGTCAGTCAATTGACCAATGATCAGAATTAGTCCCAACTCAAGCACATCAAATATGGAAAAGGGTTTTTTTCCATGTTCTTTAAAAATGTTCTAGTTTTATGGTGAGTTGATTAAAAATCTACAAACAGAATGTTCTTTCATGCGCTTTAGCTTGATTTCAGTAAAATCAGATGAAGGTCAGAGACATGCTTCCATGTTTTAAAGATCTGGGTTTATAAGTGAACAAGCCTTTTTATAAGCCGTTTTAATCACCAAAAGACAAGCTGACTCACAGAGCATGGCAAAAATGTTTGTTGTAAACCAGCATTGCCTTAAAAAAAAAAAAAAAAAAAAAAAAAAAATGATTAGCATTTATTTAATATCAAAACAATACTCATTTGTGGTTCGGCTTAATGATAACTCAAAGCTAGGGGAAAGAGAGAGCACGTGAGTTTTGGCATCTCACTTAAAATAAATTTAAAGGAATTAAATTAAATTTCACGTGGCTGTGAAACTTACTTTAAAACCTGCAGTGGGCTACACGGTGGTGCAACTGTCAGCACCCCTTCCATGCTGATGGGTTTGAATCCTGGCATTAGATCTTGCTATTTGGATTTGCATGTTCTCCCCCACGTATTCCCAAAGTCCAAAAATATGACTTTTAAGTAACTGGTCTCTTAGTTATGAGTGTGTGGTTGTGTTTGTGTTGCCCTGAGACGCGTTTACACATTAAACATCTGTGGTGTATAGTAACAAGTTGCCTTAAAGGCTTTTAACTATAGATTATGATTGTGAAGACTTACACCAAGTAGTGTGATTGTACTACTGTCAATTATCAAACTCAATTATATTATCAAATTTATTGATGCTCTTTGGAGCCAACAGTCCCAACTATGGATTTATTGTCGGGGGGTTGAAGATGTCATAAACTAAGAGTTACAGTTTTTAACACATTTTCCCTCCAGATAAAGATACAATAATTGTCCATCTATCCTGGTAAATGTGACTTTGTAAAAGGTGGACAAGCTTTGAACCAAAATCAGCCGATATCCTTTGTCCACTAAATGGAGAGCCTCTATGAAAAAGAACAATTACAGTACACTGCGAAAAAGCTTGTTGACAGTTATTTTACCTGCAGTGTATTTCATGTTAAAGATATGGAGTAATGGCAAGAGAGATCATCAAACAAAACTTTATATTTGTAATGAGCCAAAATCCTCAAAATCCTGTTTGATCGTTGCTAAGCTCATCAGTACAGATTATTAAAAGTTAAAGTACTTACTATTGCTGGACTTGAGGTCTCTGTGGATGATTGGTACAAACGCCTGGTTGTGCAGGTAATCCATGCCCGTGGCAATCTGCACGGCCCAGTTCACCAAAACCCTCGGGGGAACATTCTTCCCAGCCAGTGCACGGTTCAAAGCCCCTCCTCTGGCATACTCCATCACCAAACAGAGGTTGGGTTCCTTCAGGCAAACCCCGCGGAGAGCAATAATGTTGGGGTGACGAAGCATCCAAAACAGCCTGGCCTCCTGCCGCACGCTCTCCGCTGTGACACTAATATCCTCATCTGGATCCTGCCTGGCAGCCTTTACAGCGACCTCCTCTCTCCGCCAAACTCCTTTGTACACTTTCCCGAACCCGCCGGCTCCTATCACCTCCTCCAGGGTCAGTTCTGAGAAGTCAATCTCCAAGGGGGAATCACTCACCCGAACTGCCACCAGGCTCCCGACCTTCAGCTGCTGGTAACTGGCAACGTCTCCTCTGGTGACATAGTTACTCGGAAAGATACCCACCTTGTCCTGGATCTTTCCTGTCCACCAACCCTCGTCCCCAGACACTTTGGAGTCTTTGGAGAGGACCTCGAGCAGGTCACCGCGTCGCAGCGTTAATTCCTCATCTGCTGTGGCCTCATAATCAAACACCGCCGTCCAATAAGGGTTGGGGTTTTTAACCCCGCATCGGCGACCTGGATGGGAATCTGGAGAGTCCGAGGACGAGACGGTAGAGGAGTTCCAGCTGGTTCCGTTCTCCACCTGCACGAACGGGGCAGGGGACATTGGTGGTGGAGGGGTCATGCTCGGGGGCATGGAAGAGGAGGAGGTAGAGGTAGAAGAGGACGGGGGCCCAGGGCGGACGAGGCAAGGGGGAGGCGGTGAGCAGCAGCCTCCGCAGCTGGTGCAAGACAGCGGGGTCGCTGTGCCTCTTGTTCTTCCGTATGGATTCATGGCAGCCTTACTGCTGTTTGAAGCTTTGGGCTGGCCCTGTGTCAACTCAGGCACGAAATCCTCACAAGGCCCATTGACTGAGACGAAGTGGTCTCGACCAGCCTGAAGGAGCCCAGATCAGGGGATCTCCCCCCTCACTGCATCTCATTTATGAATTTGTGCTAAATCGTACAGTTGCAACACAATGCGCAAGTAGCAGGTATTGCCAAAAGGCAGGTTCACACAGGGGTAATGTACTTCAGGTCAAACAATGACACTCAGCAGGGCAGATCCATGACAGGATTTCCTAGAAAACGGATTGCTTGTATGGACTGATGAGTCTTTTGAAAGCTGACACAAATTATCGGTAAATTAGAAAACAGTAGGTAGTCATAGCTACTTCTAAAAAAAACTGTGATTGCCATCACTGTGGTTTTGCATTAGATGATGCAAATATTTAGTGAAGGGTGTGTATAACAGTGACAAATTCATTCCTAGGTTTTAGGAAACGTATTCAATAAAAAAAAAATCTGAGCTCAATTATGACCTTGGAGATTTTTGTTCTTGGCTTCAGTTTGCTTAAATTCAGCCAATTAAAAATGAACCCTGAGAGATCAGAGGCGGCTTCACCAGTTGCTGGCGTGGCAATGAAGCCACAGCTGACTGTCAGATTAAATTCAGTAAGGAAAATAAGTTATTAGGCTCCCAGTAAAAGCCAAAGCAAGTGCATGAGCCGAGTGAAATCCTCTGTGCAGGAGGGGGGTTCACATTATTTCTCATCCAGCCGATGCACCTCCCCCGCCAGCCGTCTCCATGAATGTGGGCTGCTTTCTCCTCTGCGTTGAAATATCCGCGGATATCTTCGCCCTACATCTCCACGAGCCGGTCCGGGCTAAATCCTATCCACGCATGGCCACCTCGTTAGCCCGTTAAGCGTCCCTGAAAGCCTTCAGACAAAGGGGCCTCGTCCATTTTAATACAGCTGAGCGGGGATGACAGAGACGGGCCGACGGCTGAGTGGCAGCAGGTACTCAGTGACTGCTGCGGGGCAGTGAAGTGGCACCATGTTCAGCATCCAGAGCAGCCTGAGCGCAACAAACCTGCCTCCGTGCGTGCGCAGCGGCCTGCATCAATCGCCTCTGCTGCTGCTGGGCTACATTAGGTCTGCTGCAGGAGAAGTCCTTCTTTGCTGGAGACCGATAAATACGAACATTTATCATTATTGTGTCACGTTTAGAGGAAGAACTGCATGTTCGGCTGTGACGGAGGCTGTGTAAATATCTTCTTTAGCAGAGATGGAGGCTGTCACTCGGTTCAGTAAGGTGGAAAATATTGTCAGCGAAGATTTGCATGGAGCTGGCTGAGAACCGAGTCCACTGTGGCCATGTCCTTTTCTAAATAACAATAATAATAATACAAAAATATTTTAATACGTGTATGACGCGTCTTCCGCCTCTGACTTCTTTATTTCATCCTGGCGTTTACTGAAGCCTAACCTGTACATTGAAGGCAGCAACATCCACAGAAACAGTCGCAGGGGCGTCTTCATTAGGATCCGAAACACCAATAAATTCCGAATGTAATTAAAGTGGTCCTTGCCGCTTAAGTAGGTGTTATTATTCCGGAGCGTTTCGCCGTATCCAAGCGGGTTTTATTCTTCAAATAAGGCGTAGACTCCACTATTCCGCTCCCAGCTCGGAGCTGTCAGTCTGTGGGCTGACTTTGCATCCAAACACACCGGGCAGTGGCGTGCACGTTCACGGGAGCGAGCGCTTCCGATGTTTTCGATCTTCAAGTTATCCGGATGGCCGCAGCATGCATTTTCATCTCTGGCCATCCCTTCTCCGTCCGTGTGCAAATCTGCAGTTCACCTCAGCCTGGGGAGAGAGGGCGGTCCTGTAAAAATAATGAGAAAAGGTGCTGGTGCATTGTGGGTAATGCAGTTGAGAAGGTCTCTCTTTCTGACCTACATCATTTTGGCAGCTGATACAATGACATAATTAACAATATCATGCTTTTGTTAACAAGGGATTGGTAACACTGAAGATATAATTCATTCGTTACACAAAATAATATTCAAATTACTCCACTATATCATAGACCGCATTGCAGTGCGTTTATACATATAAAAATAGTGCGATGTTTTCATAAAGCTTGACAAAAATATATTCAGGTTTAATTCACGCCTGTTCTGTGATTCATAATGACTGCATAAAACCTAATATATGAATGTAATCAATGGTGGTTTTTTGTTTGTTTGTTTATTTTTTTTTGTTGTTAATTTAACTACATCATCCTCAAAAAAAATTAACTGAATTAAACTGACATATATTAGTCTCTGAAATGTCTTCATTATTTTAAAATATACAATCAAAAAACATCAAAAATAAGTTAACATTTTAAATAAATCAAAATCTGACCAAGTGCTAGCGCTCACAAGTAAAGCTTTTATGAAAGCATACTGCCCCCTGGTATGTTTTTAATGAAACACAAGCATTCTGTATAACTCCAGTTTCTTACTATCCAGCACGCTTAAATGATGCAAGTTATTTATGTCAGTGATTCAGTTCAACCAGTGAAACCTGCATTGCGTATAGACTTGTTACACACAAAGATTTTTTAAATCTTTGTGTCAAAATGTTTATGTGGCACATTTAAAAACATAAGTTGACAATTGCTTGAGTAAAGCTAAAAATACCTTAACATTAAATTTATCAGCAAAACACAAGGCAAAAACAAAAGTTTTTTTTTTTTCAAGAAATATAATCTATGATCATGTGACGGCCGCTTTACACAATCATGGTGGCAGTAGACAGTCACTGACATCCTCACAAGGCAGATCACCCAAAAAACTATATTTTGAACATGCAACAAATGTTCACAAAATTTATAGGAAATTGAATGAAAGGAAAAAGTGTGACCGAAAAAGTGTACACAAACAGCAGGCATAAAACAGTCTTAAAAGTGATTTTACAGATATGCCTGCATGAGTTTTAGAGTTTCTAATTTCCAGGTACGCCACTTAAAAGGTTGATTTTACAAACAAAAGAAAGTTCTTCTTTTTCTGCCAGATGTTTTCGTATTGGTCTGGGATTTGAATTAAAACACTGTAACTTTAGAGTAAGAAGTGAGTGCAATTAAGCATTTGAAGGGAGTGAAAACCAATTAGTTTTTATAGTATTTTAGTCGTTTTTGGTTCCGTTTCGACTGGAAACATGCAATGTTGAAAGCAAACGGTGAATATGTTTATAAGTATTAAGATTAATTTTGTTTGCGTCAATAAACAATAATCCTTTCTTTTGTTTATGCCAATGTTTCTTTGGGGTGCAATGTTAAATAGAATGCAAACTCTCTAGAAAATGTGAAACAACAGGTATTAAATAAAGATACAAAAACATAAATGCAAGTAAAACAATTGCATAATTTTTTTAATCACCTTTAATCACTAAACTTCGTCAACTACGAGCCACCCATGGAAATTGAAGGAACAACCTGAAAGTATACCAACATCAGTTAGTGGGAAATTTATCTTTACTAACCACAGGGTGGTGTCATTTAACAACTTGTGCACTTGCGCTTGAATTCAAATTCAATTTGGGGATCTAGACACCAGTCGACAAAGGCTGTCTCAATTTCAAAATGAAATCAAAATACTGTCCAATTTTATGCCAATAATTGTTGAAACAGATGTCGGTTGTTCAATATATCTTGTCAAAAATAAACATTTCAGAAAGTCACGTTTAGAATCTACATTTAAGAAAACTCAAAAGTTTCTGAGACAAATATCAGTGTACTGCAGTCTTTCATTTTTTTTTATTTATGAGTAATTTATCGCACTTTGATATTCTCAAAAACTGATTTTTGAGAATATCGGAAAACTCATAACTAAAATGAACATTTCAGCATTTTGTTTGTCATAGATTAAATTGTAAAGTCCAATCTGTCTCTAGTTGCTGTAGAAATAGAGATATAATCATATTTTAAAAAATACAACTATGAAGATAATTTTTTTTTCAAAAGAATAGTTAAAAGTCTATAGTAACACCAACAATCAAGCTAATAAGGTATAATTACAAATATTGACAAAAATATTTTGGATGATTTAATATAAAACAGGATGGAAATATAACTATAAAAACTACAAGGTATATGTCATGATATCTCAGTTTTTCCCCTAGAAGAAATCCATCCATATAGTCCACAAAGTTTCTTCTCGATGCGTTGAATAACATAATTCTGGTCACTGAAAACAATGCACATTAGTATAAGAAATGATTAATCTATCCTCAAAAGGATAATGTTTGGTATGAAAAGTTGATTTTTAATATGAAAGAAACACTTCTGGAAATCTTGAATGTAATCGTGTAATGAAGAACACACCTATGTACTGTTTTGTAAGAAGTATTTTTGCTTGTTGGAATATTAAAGAAACTCACAATTAATTGACATTTATGGTCATTGCTGTTTATATTTTATAAGCAGTTAATTTAAAGCTAAAAACACAAGTAATAATGTATGTGAGAAGGAAAAATATAATTACTTTTAAGCTTAAAAGTAAATGGATATGTAGGATTTGATTATATATTGAAACGTCCTGCTTTAGTTGCAGCCACCATAGCAGTAGCCCTCTGCTGCCCCCTCTGGCTACTATCAGTGTTGCAGCTTATGTGTCTGCGCACGCGCGGTAGGAGTGCGGGCGCAGTTTGTACCGTGGTTTCGGTTGAGCATTCTTGGCAACGTCTGGCTCGGAGAACAGGCTGCAGACTGACGGTGAACCAACGACTGTTTCCCCCCCCCGACGTCCAGAGAGTTGTGATTAACGGACTAACAGAAACACCGGAGCGGGGTTTAGGTAAGGTTTTCATTGTCTCTGCGGCTTTCTTTGGCTTGTTTTAGCTGAACTGCGGCAAATATTCTTAGGAGCTGAAAAGTGACGAGAGAACTGAACGTTAGCGAGAGGGCAAACACCGAGCGGCGGCAGCTGAGCCAACCAACTTCAGTCAGCCTCTCTACTACCGCTCAGCCGTTTGTCCCTCAGTCTAACCTGGAGGCTGGTACCTCAGCACCGAGCTCTGCCTCAGCCTATGAGTTTCCTGGGAGCTTCAAATCTACCGCTACCCGCGATAATTTATTTACTACAAAAATACTCCACAACCTCTCTGATCGTTCAAGATCCAGTGCGCATGCTCTCTGGGGTTCTATAGAATTCGGTTTTGTAGTTTTTCTGCGCATGAATTAATCACATTTGCGAGGGCCAGTGGAAAATGGTAAAAACTACAAGTTCCAGACAATGGAGCTTTGTTTGGGAGCGAGGCTAGGCTGCTAAGTTAGCCTGGAAACAAGCTTTGAATTTCGAGTAGTTGCACCGCAATGGGAAGTTGTGCTGGTTTGGAGACTCGCTTCGCTGCGCGGAGCATGACAAATGTTTGGGCTGCGGGGTTTAAACGGTTGTCTGCGGCTACGGTTCGTCATGAGGGGGCGTGCAACACGTTTTAATTGTTGTAGTAAAAGCAGGACTGGAGGAGCTCCTCTGCGTGTGCGGACACGCACCGTCGGTTCACCTGTCGGAAGACCTGTGTCAGTTTGATCAGGATTTGCAAACGCATTGTTGCACAGGTGTGTTTGTGTATACACCGGCTGAATCGGGGAAGATGATGCCACGGCGTGTCTTTGCTATTGAAATCCTATGTGTTGCTGCTGCTGTTGCTGTATTTCCCAGCCTTCGGGAAATGGCACCTTAAGCATTAGGATGTGGATTCCTGAGAGCAGCAGAGCATGGCTGCACTATGCATTTTCTTGGCACTATTTATTCTGTTTACCTTCCAAAAATGATTATCCTAAAAAAAAAAAGGTGACTGATGTTCAGGTTATTTAGCATGGGAATGTTTCTGATTAATCACGTGAGCAGCATTACAAATTAGTGTTTGTGTGCAGTGGGTATAACCTAGATTTCACATCCAGTGTGGAACTCAGGTGGTTCTGCACGTTGTAAATCCAATAGAGGAGTGTTGTTGATGGATCACTGCAGAGGTTCATGCAGTTTCCACATCCAAGTTCTATTGCTCTTTTGCAGGTATGTCAACACTATATTGAAAAGTTGCATGTGAAAACAATCCGTTTCATCTGACAGCAATAAAAGAACTAATGCCAAGATCATTTATGCAGGTCAAATAATTATGTGGCCAGCCTGTTGAGCGCTTAAAGACCGGAGTAATTTATTTACCTCAGTTTACGTTGGATACCTGAAAAATTGTGACTCAAAATTACAAAAAACTAAAAAATAAATAAAAAATGCTTAGCTTAAAAAATATTTTAGCTCTTGTCTTTACAAATTTTGCTGGACAATAAATTATCCTCGGAATTGTTGTAACAAATAATTGACACCATTCTCAAGTAATATGATGGTAATGCCATAATGATGCAAGAACACATTCTCAATAAACTTTAAAATCTAATAAACATTTAACACTCAAACTGATAGACATTTTAAATATCCACAGTAAACAAACAAAACAACAGAAACGGTAAATAAAATGAATTATGAAATGCATGTAAACAAAATTTTCCTTCAAAAAAAGGGCCAGTTGAGACCAATGCACCACATTGGCCAGTTTTGGTAGAAAAAGAGAAAAACGATAAGTTATGCAAATGGAAATTATTGAGCTTGTTTTAATGTAACGTGCGATTAATTGATTTATTGCTTATTGTGACAGGCCCACTTGTCATAAAACATTCAACAAGCAGTGCTTGATGAATGTTCTGTCCTTTTGAATAAATGTCCAATAATTTATTTTGTAATAGTACTTTCATTGAGCCAAAAAGTCACGTTTGTTGTTTCACCATTGAATCCACTGTTAACTTCAGTGTTAGGTGTTTAAATTGAAATTATACAGTGGTAACTAGTAGTCATTATTAAAGCTGGATGATGTTGGGAAATCACATGATGGTGATATTATTATCAAACATTGCAGTGGTGAAATCAGCTGGGATAAATACCCATTTTCTTCACTTGTCTCGTTCTCTCCGTGACCTTTAGCTACAATCAGCTTCCTGCTGCAGTGAGACTCCAGCTAACAGCTACTGCATTCAGAACTAGGGCTGTGTGATGTTAGGAAAAAATGCAACATATGCTAATATCGATGAGTGTTGCGATAACGGTACAAGTTATACAGTGGGGAGAACAAGTATTTGATACACAGTTGATTTTTCTGGTTTTCCCACTTGCAAAGCTTGTAGAAGACTGTAATTTTTATCATAGGTACTCTTCAACTGTGAGTGATGGAATCTAAAACAAAAATCCAGAAAAATACAATGTA